>CAIGRP010111535.1:0-48616 GCA_903798385.1 Fraxinus cuspidata
ATAGTTTCTCAAGAAGAGGAAGTTGAGTTATCTCCACTGGCAATGCCTGAGATAACAAATAAACAAGGTTAAATATATTTAATCACGTGTGGAACTACTTATAGTATTACTCTTTAATAAGTTTCAGTGGAACTGGTTCCCCGAAGATACAAATTAAGCAACCATCTGTTCATTAAGACCACCTAAGTCAAATTAACACCAAAGAGGCACAAAATAGATTCATTTCCGACTGGTACACATTGGTTAATTCAAAAATCAAGCCAGTGACTTGGTTGCATAGTAAAACCAATTGGTAAACCGTTATTTACACATGATAAATAATATGGCAGTGAACGGCACACCCCATCACTACGTTTAACCACAAGGCAGAGCAATGCAAAATGAATTTAGTGATATAATTAATCAGGTAAACTATAGTAAATAATTATAAGAACAGCCTAAGCCTATGTTTGGCTCGATTTTTTAAACTATTTATAAACCCTACTTATCCACAGCTCATTCATTTTTATTTATGATTTAAACTGTTTGTAAAAACCTCCCAAACATGCTTTAAAAGAATAAAGAGATAGAGCATATTTCACGACCAAGAAATAAGTTGAAGTACTATATTTTCTACAGAGATTAGATGTGCAATTGATCATCAGACTCGGGACCAAAATTGTTGAACAAAATTACAAACTCGAGCCTCCCTCGTGAACTCAACATTCAACACTCATCCAAATGCATAGTATTTGTGAATAAACCAATTGATTGATGTGCATAATATAAACAAAATAAACACAAACAGCTCTGATTATCATAAGATATGACGAAAGCAATGGACTCACTGACAATCCAAGACCGCAGAGGCTGACCACATTGACGTTCCTCCAGTGTTCAGGGCAGCCAGACCCGACAACCATTCCATCCGGGGTGGTGTTGGCGAAATTGGACCTCATAAGCTTAACCAAAACCCCCATCCCGCCATCATTCTGCTGGCCTGAACCACCTCCCCTCCACATTACCATCCCCTTCAACGGCTCCCTTCTCTTCACCACGCTCATTTCCACCACCACCCCATCCCCTTGCAAATTCCCCAAATCACTCTCACCGCCATCATCCCCATTAGCCAAATGACCCCCATAATCAACCACCCCACTTTCCGAATTGCTCTCACCAGTTTTGCCCCTCTCCCTTAATTCAATTTGAACAGTATCTTGCGGTGAAGGCAATGCGACCATTACCTGTGACTGAAGCTTCAAAGCAACTTGATCCTCATCCTCGCCCGCGTTCCACTCAAGGTCAACTCTAAACCCTAGCTTATCCTTATCCCCGACATCCTGCAACGACGACGTAGGAGAGGAGGCGGAGTATGGGGAGGCGGAAGATGAGGACCTGGATGACGTCGGCGTGACGTCATCGAGAGTGTCGGCGTCGGAACCGTAGCTCAATATCAGGTGAAATACTTCAGATGGACGCTTCCACCCCAAACCCCAGGACATCTATATCAATACAAAATTTAAGATCAGGGCTTCAATTCCTAAATTTTCTTGAATTAATTTGATTAAAAATGTAGCGATCTGATTATAATTGAGTCAATACTGCGGATTGAGTGAATCCGCGTTGGTAAACTTATCAATAGAAATTATTTCATCTTGTCCGCGAAAAACTGAAAAGACTCACTGGATTTATCGAGTGTATACATATACATACACACAAGATCGTTACTTACAGACGGATTGCCAATTTCCGGCCAGCACTATTCTGGCGACTATGGAATTTATATGTCGGTGGAAGAAGGCGATTCACGACATGAAATGATGCTGAAACGATGTCGTATCATCAGGAGTAACATCTTTTCTTTTTAGGTAATTATTAACTTTACAGCCTTCAATTATTAACTTCACAAAAACCACGTTTTATTTTATGTTTATGTTTTGCTTTTGGTCTATACCTACGAGCTTTGATTCCTTATTTTCTTTTGGGAAATTTATAAAATACACCATCTATAAGGTGAATTCATACAATATTTTTAAAATTTATACTTCATAAATTACCAAATTGTCATTAAAATTAGTTGAATAGACCAAAATACCGTTATTGAAAATAAAAAAAAAATCACACATTTCGTATATTTTTTTTTTTTTTTGCATTCATCTATCTCACTATAAAGTAACATTCAGTCATCTCATCTCATTTCATCATCTACAACATTTCTTTTCCATTTTTTTTTTATTTTTTCAGAAAATTACACATATTTATTTATATAATTATATATTTTTCTCTCGTAGTAAGCTTTCTCGCATGAAAAATAAGGGCGTGCTTAGTTTATTGTTATTAAGTTGTTTTCAGTTTAGCAAAGCAAGTTAAAAATTAATTGATCTAATATTTTTGAAAATGTAATTTCAACAATTGGTATCAAAGTGGTCTAAATTGTTCACGTGCTTGTTATACTTTTGAATCATTAAATTCTAGTCGATCGATGTCCGGGGTTAATTTATATGATGATTAAACGAATAAAATTATTTTAAACTGTAATCCAATTATTTGTAACCATGATTCTTGATTGTATTCATTATTTAAGTCTATAACAAGATGTGCATATTACGACTTCATTATCTTCATTTAATTTTCATTTTAATTAGATGCAAGATTGTGAGCCAATGCGCCCAAATCCACCCCTAACGGACTCTTTCTTCAACTAGGAACAAATGTTAGCATACACAGCAAGAAAATTATTCTCATCTATTTCTTCTAGGATTATACTATGTACATTTTTTTTGCATCCCTTGTTGACAGATGAGGTGTTATAAAAAAAATCATTGGTTACAAAAACTGTTTTTTTATTTAAACAGTCTAATAATTAGGGGTGGGCATGGGTTGGGGTTGGTCGATTTTTGTCTCAACTCAAACCCAACCCAATATGATCGGTTTGATCATAATTTAACCCAACTCAATCCGTGTAAATGTTGAAATCCAACACAACCCAACCCAATCAAGTATCGGTCGGGTTAGGTTGGTCGGGTTGGGACAACTTGTCAATAAAGACTAAAGTAAACAGGTCGGGTTAGACGGATTTATAATTGACTCATGACTTATATTATATTTGGTCTCTATAGTTGCAATGAACAAAAAAAATATGAATTTTGGCACTTCATGCCCGAAAATGTTACGTGAATAGATTGATATTAAATTATATGAAGTCAAGAAATTTTTTTTTTTTGTTTAATGTATATTTGCTTATACTATTTTTTCTTAAAATGCATTCTATCCAAATCTTTTAATATTATCCTAAGAGTTTCCAAACAATATTATAACACTTGTAAAGTTCATAAATATAGTCGGGTTGGATTGTGCGGGTTTATTCGATTTTTAAGAGTTACTCATAACCCGACCCAACTCAACCCGTCTACACAACCAACCCACACAACCCATGTAAAAAAAAAAACCCAAACCAGTCTGATTGGTTCGGTTTGGACGGGTTCGGTAGGGGTTTTGCCCACCCATACTAATAATAGAATGTCACGTGATATATTTGTCAGGAAAAATGTAACCCAAAATGTACAACAAGCTTGATTATTTATTCTTTTGAGTTGTCTACTATATCGTCAAGACTGGTTCAAAGGTTCTCTGTTGTGTCTGAACTTGCCTAATATCTGCAGCAAAGGAAATCACTTGATTTTTTGACATCTCATCATCTTGGATTTGTTCCTGCATCTTCTGCAGTTCAAGTGGCATCATGGCTTTTATTTAAGCTACTTGTACATTCCATTTGTATATCTTGATTGACATTTCATGATGAGTAAAAATCGAGACAGATGATTGTTTTAAGTGTTGTTGAAATCAATGACAAAATTGTATATCACATCATGAGATGTAAATAAAATTGTCAATCAAGATGCAAGTATAGCAAAACTGACTGTTTTATAAGATTTGTTTTAAATACTGGTGCACTCAGAAACCATGGCCAAATGGCCCAAATCCCTCAAGGCATGATACTTCTATGCGGTTTCCAGTTTTTTTTAGTGGAATTGAGAGGATTTTTCTTGGAAGAACTTGGGAACTTCTTTTTGGCTTTGAGTTAGTTATTAGGCTTTTTATCACATTGGTTAGATTTCAAGATCTTCTTCAATTATTTGGTAAGCAAGTCAAAGTTTCAATCGGAATCATCATCCACTTTTTAATTATATTCTTATTCAATATCGAATGCAATATAGAAGACTTCTCTTTCTTCATAAAATTAAGGCCGGGCTCACAAAATCACAAGGTAACCAGCCAATTCCTCAATTTTTATGGTCCCAACATATTTTGTTTCTTCGATTGTCGCAGCCTTAGAGTGATAGCTAGCGGTTAGTGACCTAAAGTCTTTCGCTCAACTTTATTTCGGAATACTTTCCCTAAAGCATATGCAGAGTTTGAGATTTCACACAATCGAGCATATAAGGTACCATGGTGTTTAATTGTCTTAATATGGCAGTCGTGTAACTATACTCCATCAAAAGCATACAATCTAATATTGATGAACAAATGAGCCAGTTCGATTTTTCAGACTAGGACATTTCATTGCACAAATAAAATAAAGTTAATAATAATATAAACTTAAAACACATTTTATCCATCCTATCTTGTTACCGTTGGCCTGGGCTATTGACATATAATTGGGTTCTTGTCGAAATTTATGCAATTAACAATCTGATTCGTATCAATACTTGTCTACTTATTATATTGATGTTAGGTGATATAAGTAATAGACACAATGGCCAACCGGAGGGGACGATCTATCGACTACCATGGTGGTCTACCATTATGAAGCTTGATTAACCAAGCTGGCTCTCAATCGTCCAAGCATTTTTTTCCATTGATTAGTAAGTGGTTACCTCTAATCCCCTTAAACGTCTAGTAAGTGCATATTTACCGTTAGACACGTGGATGGCAATCGTTTGATGGTTGTATGGCAATAAAATATCTATATACCCCCAGAGACGTACCAAGTATAGAATAATGACTTTTTTACGACATCTTCTGAATTTTCTTTTTCCCGTCTAAAAGTTACTATTCTCTACATAAATCTAATCACTACTCTCAAGTCAGAGGCACAATAGGGAAGATAACCCTGGCGTCTTTTTTGCCGGTGCTTTGTTTATTAGAGTAACAAAAGCCATATTGTCCCATCGAGGAAGTCAAAAATTAATTTAGTTGTTATTTCATACATGAATTTATTGATTTTTCTCTTCAACAATTGGTGTGTAAAACTATGCGTTCTCTTGAGTGATCGAACGAAATAATCAATGTTTATTTTACAAGATACGAGCACTAGAACCGATTTCATCCCGAGTTCCTTGTCCGCTTCGTTTCATGTTTTTTTTTTTTCACATGATTAAGAAATGAGCCCATTCGATTTTTCAGATGTTTTCCTTCAGTTAGGACATTGCATTGTAATAATCATGCATATGTACATTATTTTCTATATTATTTTTTATATTGTGCTACGTGACAACACGTCATTGAAAAATTTAATTTTTTTTTATAGTTTTTCCACTCAATCAACACACACAACAATCATGTCAAGGAAGAATGTACAAGTGGCATTTCCCTTATAATTTATTGCAATAACCAATCTGATTTATATAAATATTTATTTTCTATGTTCCATTTTCCAATTTTTGTTCTTGACCAAACAATGTAAAATACTGAACATCTTAAACGCTACCTCATTCCTATTCTTAGTTCTTAACATTTGAAAAGGAGGAAGCTTGTCTTGACATTTTCATTTTAAATGCACAATCAATTCCAACTACGAAAATTGTCTAAATTTTCATTACTAAAATCTTGTAAAAACGTACTCAATGGTAAAATTGTACATCTTGACTAGTTTTAGGACTCATTTGGGAGGATTTTAAAAAGTCAAAAATAATTAAAGACTATTAAGTTACTTTTGAATACATTTGAATAATTCTCTAAAAATACTTTATCGGGCTGAGAAAGAGTTTTCGAGGGTGTCATAAGTTAGTTTTTCAAGAAGCTCTCGCGCAGGAAGTAAAACTAAAAACAAAAACCCTATTAAATGATCCCTTAGTTGAGAAGTAAATTTGGTTCATAAGCGTGAGAATGATAGTCGACAGAAAGCTTCATAAATCCCAAAATTAATACTATGAGCATGTTTTCAAAGGAAATACCAAATAAGTCAATACTAATTATTAGGGGTTGTTTGAGCTTTATTTTTGTCAAAAATACATTTTTAAATAGTGTATTGATAAAAAATGTGTTGATAAAAAATAAGAAATTTTTTTAGATTTACATGTAATATTATTTTATTAAAAAATGTGTGATTAAAATGAGATCAAAATATTATTCAAGAATGCATTTTTATTTCGAAAAATAGGCCTCAGACAAGGGCTAAAAAGATCAACCCTTCACATAGCAATCAGTTCTTCAAATCTTTGCCGTAGGAAGAGTTATTGCCTTCAAAGGATTCTTCATTATTACAGTAAAAGCAAAGGTCTCCGTCGGGTCGGGATAGTTATCCGGTATAGGGATCCACTTAAAAGCTTGGACCATTTTGGCCAACAATAAATTCACATGCAACGTACCAAGTGTCCAAGCAGGGTAGATTCGTCGGCCGGCACCAAATGGCATTACTCCCTACATTCCGGTTATGTCCACATCCACGTCGTCACTGGCCAAGAACCTCTCTGGTCGGAATGCACTGGTGCCCTCCGTCAGCCATGCAGTGTAAATCTCCACCTTCATGCACTACCAAAAAATGCAGCTTCAGAGAGAGCAAATTCTGTCTCTGAAGCCATGATTTCCGTTGGTAAAAGGTTTTATCGACAAAAAATTTCTGTTGCTATTTGTGGCGCCATTAATTTAGCGACGGGTATAAAAATCCATCGCTAATTAACAACAAATTAGCAATGAATTCTCTAGTCGATAATTAGCTACAAATATTATTTAAATACAATATTAGCAACAACTTCATTCATCACTAATTACCCACGAAAAATGGTTAGTCACTGATCGGAGACGAATTTCCATTCCTATTTCCGTCGCTAATTTGAATTTAAAATTTTAAAATAAAATTATTGATTATTATAATATTATTTATTTTCTTGGAACAAAGTTTACTACTACATAAAATAAAATAAAATAACTTAAAGTTCAAATTCTAGTGTATAAACTAACAAACAATGTTACAAGAAATTGTAAATATACCTACAATTCCTTAATTTTGAAGTTCCAAACTACATAGAAAATACATAATGGTGTGAAGTCTTTATGAGAGGACTTGAATCTGGGACATGATTACTGATTGAAACAAATCCTCCACCTACAGAAATATGTAATTAATGTATGTAATGAATAGAAATACAATTTAGTGTTCCAGTTGAAGAATAACGATAAAAGCAATATAGGCGTGACAAATATAACTTATTTAACTTATCATGCTTCTATTTGTGTAACGGTCATTTGGTTTATTGAACTTGGTGCATTTCCTGTCATGGAAAAAAATAAGAAAGCAAACACATAATCAAGAACCAAATCCCATAAGTTAAATATAAAGCACAATTTTCAAAAAGGCTACATTGGACATTAATTGAACAAGCAGAAGCTATATTAGACATCAATTAAATGAGTAGCAAGCTGCATTTGACATCATTTTAGACCAAATTAATAATCATATTCTCCCTCTTCTGCTTCAAACACACACGGGCAAAAGGGGAGTGAATTCTAAATGGAGACCAAACTGTAATTGGGCTATCAAATGGACACAATCATAGCAAAGCCTCCCCAGCAGCATACTCCTCACCACCAACACAAACGTCCTTATGAGGAACAAAAATGTAGTTGAATGAAAAGTTAATGTACAGGACCTAGAATCTACAAATCCATATAACAATTATACCTGTGGTCGTCTGTAAGCCCATTTAATATGATCAGATAGGAGTTTGGCATGTGAAGTTCTTCACCAGAGATTAACTCAAGTCTTCAACTCCCAGTGTGTAGCACTATGACAGAAAGAATGCACAAGTTCAGAATATATTTATGGAAAATGGCAGCAGAAGAAAAACTGTAACAAGGGGATGAGCTTTCAGAATGGCCACTTAATAAGGAGCAGCCTGCTGTATATTCCTAACAACTTGTAAATATATATCAATATATGCATTTACTCAATTACTCCCTAGGAAGTAAATCATGAAATAACAATCAAGAGTTAAATTTAAAATCTCATTGTAGATTGCAATGCTATAGGTGCCTGGTTATACTTTTGATCTATGACAAAGTGATTACTTTTATATATAAATCCTGTACACGTCATGAAGGAAGTTAGTAGCTCAGAATTGCCCTGTCTAGAACTTATATTAAATGCCTTCTGACCTAGATGGAACTTCGGTATATTTAGCCAAATAACTCATATCAAACATTATCACAGAACTATGATAGAAAGAATGCAGAAGTTCAGATTATATTTATGGAAGATGATAGCCAAAAGATGGAACTTCAGTAAATTGAACCAAAAGATAATGTGTGTGGTGTCAATAAATATATGCTTGCACAAGTAGGAAAAAATATCCATATAACTCATATCAAATGTTATCATCCAAACCCATTGTAGCCCGTGTTTAGGTAGGTTCAATTCATGCCCCCATTGTTGAGTAAAAACTTATCAAGATTCTCCAGATTTTTGACAATTTTGAACTAGGAGAATCAGTTTTTAAGGATTTCGATTTCCAGTCATGAGAAATGATGATCATAAGAAAACTACTCATTTTTAATAAGAAAACATCAGGGTGTACAGTCATAACAAATGCAAAGTAAGAAAGTACAGAAAAGTAACAGCGTTTCTAACATAACAATATGCATGGTTACAGTTTTAACTTTATATAGGCAAACATGTATGGTTACAATTTTCTTAATTTCAAGTAAAAAAAACTTACTTTTGAGTAACCCAACCTTACAGCCAAAACTTACTTATTTCCAACATTTTTCAACAAACGAAATTATTTATTTTGAAACTTATTTACTTTTTACTTTTTAGTACATATAACTAAACTTTTAGCTTAACCATACATTCTATTTGTCAGAAGATTACTGCAAATCCATGTTAATCATTACCTAAAATGTGAATATAGCAATTAATATTACCAAATATGAGGCTATTAAATATTAAGAAATATCCAACAAGAAGTAAATGAAAAGTCAAATATATACCTTCCAACAACTTTGGCAAGCGTTTGAATATAACAATCAATCATCTGCTGCTTAGTCACCCCCTTCACCGCTACACAGTTTCGAATTCGGGGCAGACGAAATCGGGTTTGGAAATAGGGAAAAAGAATAGACGTCATGGGAGGAGAGAATTAAAGAGAAGCCAAAATGAAACTTGTGTAAGAATTAGCTGGAAGGGTTGGAAATTTTAGAAAGATATGAGAGGGAAACATAAACATTTCAGGAGGGATTTGGAAAACAGATGGAATAGTTTGAAAAGGTTCGAGGGAGAGGGGTTATGACGCAATGGAGAGTGGGAAAGATTTAGGGTTTTAATGGTCGTGGGCTAATGGTTTTTTATTGGACCAATAAATGGGCCTAATATTTTTTTATTAAAATTGTCAACAAAAGAATTTCATTGGAAAACGTTTAATAAATATATTTTTTTTTTTTACAAAAAAATTTCGACGGAATTTTTGCCGTTGATAATTATTTAATAAATTTTAAATTTTACTTTCAGTTTACCAACAAGTATTTATTCCGTTGGTAATTATTTTATATAATTTTCAACACAATCAACCGTTTGAAAATCCCGTAGCTAAATTATTTAATTAATTATTTTTTATTTTTAAATTTTTACCAGCAGATTAGTAACAGAATTATACTAAAGAAAATTTATGTTGCCAATTCCGTCGGAAATGCAATATTTATTTTATAAAAGTAATATAATATTAATCCATTGATAATTTGTTGTTGTTCCGTCGATAATAACAACTGAAGTTGTCAGTCGCTAAAATTCCGTCTATTTTGCCTCCTTTTCTAGTAGTGATGTCCGTTAAAATTGTGTATCCGGCAAGTTCTGTATCCTTTATGGCTGCATGGAATAGCCTAAAATGGCTTGGAGGGTGCCTTCTGCATGGAATAGCCTAAAATGGCTTGGAGGGTGCTTTCTGAAAGTCTCTTTTACAATTGTACCAAGATAAGGTATTTTCTCCACGTCATTTTCTGTAATATTCATTTTCTCCTACGCAATTAACAATTTCTTTGTAGAGTTTTTCTTGAATTTCTTGGTCCATTACCAGATGCAGCAAGGCCCATTCCAGTGCAGTGGCGTTTGTATCCGTTCCGGAGTTTATGGCCCCAAAGCACAGTGTAACAATTTCTTCTTCCCCAAGCTTGTCACGGCATGCTGGTTCGAGGTGGAACAATGAATCAATATAGGAGGCACCAAGTGGACTCGCCATTTCTGAACTGGTGGCTCTATGTTTTCCTTCGTCGTCTGTTACGCCTCGCCACCAGACTCCTAGTGGAAGCCACGTCGCAGTCCATGTGGAGACATTTAGTCAAATCTGACAAAATCAACAAAGATCCAATTGGTCAAAATGAAGAATTCAAAGAAGAGGTTGATTTCATTGTTCCGAAACCTATCTCCACTCGAAGCTTTCTTTGGCCGAAGCACCCTCACCGTCCGAAGCTCTCTTTTAGGTTGAAACACTTATTGTCTTTTAAGGGATCTGCAAAAAATCTCTAAAAATGATTGACGTAACAATTATATTAATAAATGTCAGGATTCAGCTTAGGATGTAGGACGACTGACCAATTGTCAATAAATTAAATGCATAGCAGATGAAGTGATGTGAGGCTTCGGCGAGGGAGATGCCACGTGATTTTGATCCAACGACTACCACGTCGGCGAGGACTCTATAAATAAGCAACTCTTGTAACATTTTTTGCTAATGCAATCCTTTACACTTAAAAATCACACTCAATCTTCTCTCTTGCTTATTCCATATTTATTTGCTTGAGTTTAGATTACTTCTATTTTGGTTGAGTTGTTTATGATTGTTTGTTTATATGCAATCATCTCTGATCATATTACCAGTACTTGAACATTTTTGTCTCTCGTTGTAAAGTATCTCTTACGTCCATAAATGCCATCTTTTTCCGTCCGAATTTCCGGTCAAAACTGTTAGAATTTGTTTGCGTGGACGCAAGTGAGTCCGACATCTGTTGTCCACATAACTATTGTAAAAAAGGGGGTCAACCCCGTCAATAGATTCCTTACTCTTTCGAATTAAAGGAACCAAGCAATCAAGTTGCCTTTTCTCAGCTCATTTGCTTCTTTCACATGGAAACAGAACGTCGACAAGAAATCTGGTAGCTTTGGTGTTATTGCCATCATCACATCTTTGAGTATATTTTCAATTATTTTGATACGATCCTTAGAAATTTTTACACCAAAGCATAAACATTTAAGAACGATACAAATTGTGAGCCCGCAATTTCTCATCACCTCTACATAGCCATTCTTGGAAGCTTCATCTTTTTAAGGTCAGAAACTCATGATATTAATGTTGAGAAACAAAGATAATATGATCTCTCAGAAAATAATCTGCAGGAATTAAAGAAAACACAAGCGATTTCTTTTGGCCTAAGCCTTGGAGGTTTGGCGATAGCTCGTAACACCTGCATCCCCTGTAGAGCATCCAACAGATTGGATTCGTGCTCGGCTCTACTATATAGCCCAAAATGACAGCAAATGTTACAAAATGTTCAACCAAATCACAAAGTACAGAAAAAAAACTAATCTATCTAAATACAACAATCGATCCACAAGATTCACAAAGAATCTCTTCAAATCCTCCGAAACAGTAACTTGAGAGAACAAAGATTCTCTCAAAATATCACTACGCAGAGGTTAATATTACATATCGACTATTTCTAATCAGGAATTTTAGAGAAGAAACCGAAGAGAGAACCAAAATCAAAGAACCCCTTCAAACGGCGTAAAAAGAGAGAGAATAATGAAAACCATAGACTGAATGCTAAAAGAAACAGCACAAAAATTAGAAGTCTCCAGAAACAGATCCAACGACCCAAATGCAACCAACTGTCTCAATCCGGTTAAAGGTGCATTTTTGATAAAGTTGCAACACCCAAAACACGACTTCAATACAAATTATTGGGAGCACCATTCGGACTAGGGTTCGAATCTCACATTCTCCACATTGCTACCAAAATTTGGGAATATAGTGTAGGCCTGAGCATCATCTCAATAACTTTTCATTTGCTTTAAGTACATGTACATGCATTACAAATAATCAATAGATAAAAGTTTCAAACAATTTACAAACTTATTCAAATGAATCATTTTTGTACCCATATCTGATGGATTAAGTTGAGTTGTGACTTTTCCAAATCTAAGAATTCCTTTTGAAATGATGTCTCTTATAAAATGATATTTAACATCAACATTCTTTGTTCTATCATGAAATATATGATTTTTTGCTTAAATGGATAGCACTTTGATTATTAGACAGCAACATAGCATGATTATCAACAAAACCAAGTTCAGACAATAAACCATTTAACCACATTCCCTATATTACAGCATTAGTAGCAGCAATATATTCTACTTCTGTAGAAGATAGAGAAACAACTTTTTGAAGTTGTGATTTCCAGCTAACAGTTGTATCGCATAAGGTATAAAAAAAGGATGAAATTGATTTTTTATTATCTCTATCTCGAGGGAAATCAGAATTAGTATATCCTTTTGAAGTTACACCATTTTTACTTGATTTGAACATTAAACCTAAGTTAAGTGTGCCTTTAAGATATCTTAATAACCATTTTAAAGTGTTCCAATATTCTTCCTCACGGTTACTCATAAATCTGCTTAATATGCTAATAATAAATACAAGATTAGGTCTAGTACAAATCATCGAATACATAATAGAACCAATATAATTAACATAAGAAACTTTAGACATTCTAGCATATTCTTCTTCAGTCTTTGGACAATATTCAGAAGATAGTTTAAAATGATTAGCAAGAGATAATGTTACAGGTTTACAGTCTTGCATGTTAATTTTTTTTCAAAACTTTAATCACATAATCATGTTGATTCAAAAATAACAAGTATTTCTCTTTATTTCTCCAAATTTGAATGCCTAATATCTTTTTAGTAGAACCAAGATCCTTCATTTCAAATTCAGACTTCAATTTCAATTTAATATCATTAATTTCAGACATATCACAATTGGCAAGCAACATATCATCCATATAGAGAACCAGATACACATAATTTTTGCCTTCATCATCTTTACAGTATAGACAGGTATCATACTGACTTTTTTAAAGCCAAGTTTTAGAACAAATGTATCAAATCTCTTATACCATTATCTAGGATCTTGTTTTAAACCATATAAAGATCTTTTTAATAGATACAGTTTTTTCAGGATCTCCAATTTCAAACCAATAGGCTGCTTCATGTAAATTATTTCATCAAAATCACCATACAAGAAAACAGTTTTAATATACAAATGATCAAGTTCCCATTTAAATTGAGCAAAAAAAGCAAGCAAACATCTAACGGTAGTATATTTTACAATAGAAGAAAAAAAAATCAGTGTAATAAACCCTTCTTTTTTGAGTAAAACATTATGCAACAAGTCTAGTTTTATATCTAATGTTTTTACTATCTCCTTCCCCTTGTTTTACTTTATAGATCCACTTACAGTCAATCAGTTTATGCCTTTAGGCCTTTTAACAAGTTTCCAAGTTTTGTTTTTTAAAAGTGAAGATATTTCATCTTCCATGGTTACTTTCCAATTTTTATTCTTTACACTTATGACATCATCTTAGGAGTTTGACTCATTTTCAAACTATTCTTGATAAGTAAAAAAGGAAACAAAATCATCACTGTCAAATCTAGTAGAAAATCTAATTTGCCTCCTCTCCCTATCACTTGTGAGTTGATACTCATTAGAAGTGAGAGTAGTATGATCAGATTGGTCATATTGATCAATTTCTTGATCATTTTCAATTCAGATTCAAGATCAGTTTCATCTACTACAGGTACATAAGTCTCTTGCTCAATTTGAGAAGGCTCCACCTCAAATTGAACATCTTTATCACTCAAAACATTTTCTTTTCCTTCTAAACATTGCATTAAAGATTCATTGAAAACATCTTTTCTAACAATGACTCTATAACCCTTTTCACTTTTAACCTATAATATGTAGCATTTAACATTTTCATCGTAACCCAAGAAAATACATTTAAGTAAGTGATCTAGGTTCTAATTTTCTAAAGTTTTGATGAGCCTATGTAGCACAACCAATCACTTTTAAATGAGAATAATTCACAACCATCGGACCAAATAGATTCAGGTACAAGATATGCAGCAGTTTAAGAGTTTCACCCCAAAACAATTTAGGCAAATTAGAACTCAAAATCATGCATCTAACTTTGTTCAATGGAGTCTTATTCATTCTTTTCGCTATTGAATTTTATTGAGGAGTATATGTGACAATTTTATACCTCAAAATACCATGTTCTTTACAAAATATATTGAATTCATGATTACAAAATTTCAAATCATTGTCAGTCCTCAAAATCATTATTTTGTAATCAGTGTGATTTTCAATTTGAGTTTTCCAGTATTTAAAAACATAGAATGTTTCATCTTTAATGTTTAATAAGAAAACCCTAATTTTCCTTAAAAAATAATCAATGATCAGAAAAAATATCTGAAATGGGATAAAGTGTACACAACAGCAGGACCCCTCAAATCATCATATAAATATTCCAATATTTGTTTGGATTTATGAATTTCAATTGGAAAATGTAGTTTGACTTATTTTCCTATAACACATTGTTCATAAGAACCAAAATCACCAAAATCTAATTTTCCAAAAACTCCTTTTGATTGTAAAGAATTTAAACCCTTTTTGCCAATGTGGCCAAGTTTATCATGTCATAATTTTGCAAGTGTAAAGTTTTCAAATACAGCAGAAACATTTAAGCCAAGTAGGGGTTTAGCTTTCAAAAAATAGAGACCATGTCTCGTATGGGTGCTAATGATTAAATCAATGTCCCTAATAATTTTAATTTCCTTGACCCAAATTTATGTTAAACTCCATATCATCTAACATACCTAAGGATACCGGGTTCCTCTTCAAATCAGGATCATACCTAGTTCCTTTAAGGAATAGAACATTTCCATTTTCCAATATCAATTTTATGGTACCTATCCCTCTCACTTTACAAGTAAAGTTATTTCCCATTATAACTTGCCCTCCAGTTGTCTTTTCAAACTCAAGAAAATAGTTTTTATTTGGGCACATATGGAAAGAACAATTTGAATCAAGAATCCATTCATCACCCAGTTATTTTTTATATTAACAAGGATCAGTCCAGTATCAGACTTAACTTTATTATATACTAAAGCATTACTCCCATCATCAAACTTCGTTTCTTTTGAATCATTTATCTTCTTAAAACATTCTTTAGCAAAATGACCCAACTTCCCACATTAATAACACTTCTTATCTTTAGCCTTATTTTTGGACTTATCACCGAATTTGTTTTTATTCTCAATAAAAGACTTAGATGATAATTTGATTTACCGAAACATTTCCCCTTTACTAACAAATTATCTCCATTTTGACTATTACTAGAATCAGCTTTCACCTTCAGAGCCTTATTTCTTAAAAAAATTATTATCACATTAGTACCTTACCATACTCTGGAGCAACCTTGATATCTTTATATCTATCACTAATAGAGTTTAACAAGACTACAACTATCTGATCTTTTGAAAGTTTTTCATCATAGTTGGCATATCTTGGGTAAGTTTTGTAAATCTGTTTAAATTTTCATCCAAATCAACTGAGGGATCCATTTTGAAAGAAAATAATTGTTTTAGTAATAAACACTTATTTGGAGTAGTTTTTGTCACATATTTTGCATGTAGTTTGGTTTACAATTCAGAAGTAGTTTTTGTTTCACCAATACTTCTTATCACATTTTCAGATAAGTATAAGATAATAGTACTCCAGGCTACTTCTTCAAGTTCAACTTTCTTAGTAGGATTCAAGTCAACAGGCCAACTGACTCCAAACAACTTCTTCAAGTTCAATTTTCTTTACAGGATGTAAATCAACAGGTCACCTATCATCTAAAACCCTAACACATCTCATTTACATTAAAATAACCTTAATTTTTTGAGTCCACATATTGAAATCAAATTTTCCATCAAATTGACTAACTTCAAACTTAGGAGGCAACAAATATTACAAAATGCTCAGCCAAATCACATAGTACAGAAAAACACTTGTCTCTCTAAATACAACAATCGATTCACAAGATTCACAAAGAATCTCTTCAAATCCTCTAAAACACTAAGTTGAGAGAACACAAACTCTCTTACAAATATTTACTAAGAATATCACTACACGGAGACTAAATATAACAGATCGACTATCTCTAATTAGGAATTTAAGAGAAGAAACAGAAGAGAGAACCCCTTTCAAACGACACAAAAACGAAAGAGAATAATGAAAACCCTAAACCGAATGCCAAATGAAAAGACAAAAAAATTTGAAGTCTCAAGAAACAGATCCAACGGCCCAGATGCAACCACATGTCTCAATCCGGTTAAAAGTGCATTTTTAATAAAGTAGAAACACCCAAAACACGACTTCTATACAAATTATGGGAGCAACATTCAGACCATGGTTCGAATCCCACAATCTTGAAGCCTCTTCATGTGATTCTCCATAGCCCACCTTCTAATCCAACCACATTGTTTGATTTTGGTAGGGTTAATCAACTCATTGACAAAGTTCCGTTGTAGGATCCGCCATAGAGAACCATATTCCGCCGAGTTGATAATGCATTTTCCGACACTGAAAATGAGTTGAATCGACGAGTCCGGCTGCTGACTGGCAAAGAGTGCGCCCATTTAGATGAGATCTTCATGGATAAGCTTCGAACTAGTGATTATCACAAGAGTACGTTGTCCCATTTGCATGGTGAAAATAAGACTATATTTTTCACTTAAATCACATACAACATATATGAAAAGGTGGCGACTTGGAATAGGTTCCCGACAAAGGACCAATCTGGAAGCCCCAGAGGAAGCTTCTTTGCTCCGACCCTGGTGACAGACCAAGCAGCCACCATAGACGGAGAAAGATTGCTGCTATGAACAGTATAATCATGGCTATTAACACCATTTTTGTTACAAAAATTTGGTGGTTTGGGAGTAAAGAGAGTTCTGTAAATATGAGGTTTGAGCCAGTGGATAGGGTTTATATAGAATGTTGCGGCGAAAGTAGGTGAATGACTTTAATTAATTGATTGACGAAGTATGTGATAATTTTTTTTATATGGGATGTATGAATAAAAAGTTGATAAAATTTATAAATAACAAGAAATGTATAATTAAAATAATTATTGATTTTAACCTAACTTTTTAATAACCTTAGGCCATATTTGATTGCGACGAATTCCATGAAAAATGTCATATCCGAGGAAAACGAATTCCACTTTGACTATTAGATTGCAACGTTGAAATGGAAATCGAATTCTAAGGTACAACCACTTTATGCTGTATTTTTTTTTGTTTTCATGAAAAACGAATTTCTATGGGTTTAGTGAGTTTTTATTTTCCAACTAACATGGAATTTGAATTCCTTTTCACATTTGCCTATAAATGGACCCTTAATGAATATTGACAAAATGATCAAATTATAAACTAATCTTTAAATTTGGTGGTGAATGTAAAACAAATTTTCAATTCACCTATCAACTTGAAACAAAATGAAATATAGCCCCTGTTTGGGTTTCATTTTTTTACAAAATTCATTTTCAACTACAGATTCGTTACACGTAAATTCAAAAGGTTTATTTTTTATTTTTTAATCACACATTATCTAAAAAATCACTATTTCAATCTTTTTTTTTTTTTTTTATCAAAATCTCATTTTAATAGAGTCCCAACATTGCACCACCAATGTAAACTTTTACTAAATTATAAAGTGAATTTAGCTAATGCCAAAATTCCAAAATTTGGATCCGAAAATCTGGCTTTTACTAAATTATAAAGTGAATTTAGCTAATGCCAAAATTCCAAAATTTGGATCCGAAAATCTGGTTTCCAAAGAAGAAAGGTACTAGCCGGTGTTAAAATATTGACAGTGAATAGTTGGATTCGAATTCAAGTATTAAACCCATTATTTCCCTCTTCACTAGTAGTTGAGTTTTCACTTTTTAACTTTAGCCTGTGTTTGGCTACATGTATAATCAATTAAAATTACTTTTTATGTTAAAATTTGTGGTTCTATCTTAAAATATCAATTTTATTAAGAAGAGTAGCCTAAATCCTCATAAATTGGTTTATATTTTTCATCTTTATTCGATATAAGATTTTATACCTTAACATTTTATTCATGCATTTCATTGAATCTATATATATTATTC
The DNA here is from genome assembly GCA_903798385.1 of Fraxinus cuspidata. Taxonomy (NCBI): domain Eukaryota; kingdom Viridiplantae; phylum Streptophyta; class Magnoliopsida; order Lamiales; family Oleaceae; genus Fraxinus; species Fraxinus cuspidata. Next base: position 18,454 of record CAIGRP010111535.1, read on the forward strand.
ATTTATTTATCTATTTATACTTGAGATAGTTTATAAACACTTCACAAATATGACAACTTAATCAATGTAGGTATCTTGGTGACAAATAACATAAATAGTTGGTGCTATTAACCCTATTACTTTCCCCATAAAAAAAATACTATTGTCATTGTTAAACAACAATATTGTAATCGATAAAACATATCTAAGTTCAAATATGTTAGAGTATATATGTGTACTATACAAGTAAATATGAGTATTATATGTATTGCTGACCTCAAAAAATGTATTGTATTATCAAAGTCATCGGGTATCATACTATAATTCAACTAGATATTACATACGTTCATATAACAAGCCACTTTGCTTGTGCTCCTAGAACATCTCAATTGTTGGCTGTTTTATGTATTTTAAATCTTTGCAAGGCACTCTTCGTAATGGTTTATTATTGATTTTATAGTCTAATTTAACTCTTAGAGATTTTTCGATGTTGATTGGGCTGGTGATGTTGGGAAAACTGTTACCGTCATAATGATCTTTCATGTTGGATCATCAAGAATTTGTAAACCGAAGCGGAAGCGTACCTGAATCAGACATGGTTAATTCAGCGATTTAGTCATGCGGTTTTAGTCTTCTAAATCAACACAGTTTTTATTTCTTTCTGATGATGGGAGTCAGAACAAAATGAACAATTCACGTATGATCCGGATACCATAACTATATATATATATATTAACGGCATGTTAACCTAATTTGACCAATCATGAAATTAGGAACATACCTGGTTTCTACATATAAATCTCACACTTTAATTAGATGCTTCAAATCCCAAAATATCGAAACCTTATTAGATCACTTTAAACGGGGTTAACCAAAATTGATAGTATTTAATTTTATACACAATAATTCACATATAAGCCCACATGATCGATTAAAAATCCTTACAATCTCCCACTTGAGCTATATGTATTACCTTATAATTACGCATTAAAAATAATCTTATGAGTACTCAAAATTTTGCTATCATTATCGAATGTATCCATAAACAATTCAGTCTATCAATCATATCAACATAGGATCAAAGCTGCTTTTGCTACTTCTATTGTAACTAAACCCATCAATGGTCACAAATATCGACATAACTGAGTAACTTTAATCATAAACCATATCCAAAATGACAGTACATATGTCTAAAATGGAAAGCACAGAAATACAAACTCCCACTGATATTAGATATTCTCAAGAGACATCACACCCATATAAAGAGCGTGTTCATGAAAGACCTTAGGGTATTAATCTCTTAGTAAGTGGATCCGCAACCATGAATTTATCCCAATATGCTCTATGACACCAATCCACTCTGAACTCTTTCTTTAACAGCCATGAACTTGGACTCTATATGTTTTGACTTCATCAAGCTAATATTTTTATTGGAATACAGCACTGTTGATTTATAGTCACAAAATAATTTGAGTGGTCTTTCTATAATGTCCATGATGTACAGCCTATTGACAAAATTTCGTAGCCATATTCCGTGGTTTGATACCTCATAACACGCTACAACGATATGGGCTTATTGCACGAAACCAAGAGATATACTTGCTCCCACTGAACTTGTGGTATATACAATTATCGACCAAATTCATCTCAAAATCATATGAGATGATCACTTGATGAAACTTGTAATACCATTGACGAGAGGCATGTTTGAGTTTATAGATGAATTTCTTTAGTTTACAAACAATTTACTTTACATCATCTGATACAAAGTTTTCTGGTTGCACCATATAAATTTTTTAATTAATATCACCATTGAAAAACACTGGCTTAACATCCATTTGATGTAACTCGAGATCGAAATGTGATACTAATGCCATTATAATCCTAAAAGAGTCTTTCGAAGAAACCGGAGAGAAAGTCACTTTATAATCGATGCCTTATTTCTATGTAAAGCCCTTTGCGGGAAGATGAGCCTTATACCTCTCTACATCACCCTTCGAATCTCTATTGGTCTTAAATATCTATTTGCAACCAATGTGTTTCCATTTTTCAAGCAATGAACGAGGTCTCACACGTCATTGTCCTTCATAGACTTTATCTCTTCATTCATGGCATCGAGCCACTTATGAGAGTTAGAACTTTCCATGACTTGAGGGAAGTTGATTGAATCATCTTCCACCACTCCAATGTCAACTTCATATTCTTGGAGAAATACGATGTTATCATCCTAAAACTGCACTTCTCCTCTTTCTAGTGGATCTTAATGTCTTGAAGCTGTAGAGTTTGTTCTTCTGGAACAAGTTATTGACCTTCAGAGGGAAGTACGACGACATTGTCTTGATCCGGAGTTGAACGTCAGGGATAGAAACCTAATTGGAGGAATTTCAACATATTCATCCTTAAAGATAAAATCGTAACCCTTTCTCCCTTGCAAACTCAACATCCTAAAAGAACCAGGCATTTCTCGTCTCAAAATTTCCCTTAGTTGTGGGATTATAAGACTTGTAACCCTTGGACAATTCAAAGTATTCAATAAAATAGCAACTGATAGTCCTTATGTCCGGTTTCTTTTCGTTTGGCCTATAGGGGTCTTACCTCAACTGGACATCCCCAAATATTTACGTACTTCAAACTAAGCATCTTGCCTGTCCAAAGCTTATAAGGAGTTTTATCAGTGGCGTTAGTTGAATATCTGTTGAGTATGTATGCTGCGATCTTTAATACTTCACCCTAGAGTAATTCTGGCAAGTTATAATGAGTAATCATATTCTTCACCATCTTCGTAAGTGTTCTATTTTGTCTTTTAACAATGTCATTCATAGTGGGCAAACCCAACATAGTATACTATGGGACAATAATGCATTCCTCTAGGAATTTATCAAATGGTCATAGACGTTGTTTTCCTGAACCGTCTATCTGTCATAGTATTCACCACCACAGTTAGAACTGACGCTTTTAACCATTTTGTCGAATTGGTTTTCAACTTCAACTTTATAATTTTTGAACACATCCAACGACTGTGCTTTATCATGAATGAGATATATATAGCCATATCTTGAAAAGTCATCTATGAAAGTTATAAAATATTATTGACCATTCCAAAAAGCCGTAGGGAGTGGTCCACAACTGTCCGTATGTATAAGTTTTAAGACGTCCAAAGTCCTATTGGCTTAAAATCTCCTTTTATTGGTTTGCTTTCCCTTTATATAGTTAACAAACATATCATAATCTGTAAAGTCAAGGGGATCGAAAATTTCGTTGGACACAAGTCTCTCATTTCTCTCTTGGAGATGTGACCTAATTTCTTGTGCTACAATGAGACGTCATTTAATTTTTGCTCTACACCTCGGGTACTTATATGCAAGGATTCATTAAAAGAAGCAATCGTATCAATTAAATAAAGATTATCGTAACCTATAAAGAACCAGAACCAACTAATTTTGAGTCATGAAACAAACTAAGTTTTCCATTCCCGAATGAATATGAATAACAAGATTTATTCAAAGCATAAATAGAAATCAAATTATGTCTAAAAGACAGTACAATAATTGTTTCATTAAGATCAAAATAAAATCTAGTCTTTAACAATAATCTAAATTTTTCTATTGCCTCTATTTCCATCGTCTTTCCGTCGCTAATATAGATGTATCTTTCACCATTACTTGGTTTTCGCAACTCAAGTAACCCTGCATAGATACATAGATGTGAGTTGTTGCACCAGAATCTATCCACCATAAGTGTCTAGGTACCAAAGTTAAATTAATCTCAGAACAAACCAAATGAAGAAGAATATCTTTCTTGGCACGCCATGCGTGATAGTTGGCTGCCATGCGTGATAGTTGGTATAATTCTTCTTCTTATGACCTGCAGCTCCACAGAAGAAACATCTCCCTCAATTTGTTCCTTATGATGTTTCTTTTGTAATGCTGTACCCGTAGCTTTTTTATCAGTTTTCATTTTCTTGTTTCTTTTATCTTTGGATGTGGTAGCTAAATGAGCACTTTCTATCTTGTCATGCTTCAATATTTCCTTTTCTTGAACACAATGTGAGATGAGCTCATTAAGGGACCATGAGTCATTTTGACAATTGTAGCTCACCTTAAATTGACTGAAGTGTGCCGGAAGGGATGTCAGAACCAAATGTACTAAAAAGTCTTCTGAAAAATTCAATTTAAGTGCCTTTAGTTTTGAAGTAATGTGAGACATTTCCATAATGTACTCCCTTATGTTTCATTTCCCTTTGTACCTCATTGAGATAAGGTTTGCCAGAAGTGTACTAATTTCTGCATTTCTATTTTTGACAAACCTCTTCTCAATGTCCTCAGGAAACCCTTATCATTAGTCACTTTATCGAACATAGTGCCCCAAAATGCTTCTGAAATAGTACACTTTATAACCATCAAGCTTATGCGGTTCGATCGTTCTCATTTTTCCATCTCACTCTTGTCATCAGAAGTACTTTTATCAGTAAGTGCAATAGGTTAATCGACCCATAAAGCAAGGTCCAAATCCATGACTTCGAGAACAATTATCACGTTCTCTTGCCATGCCTTAAAGTTGGTACCATTAAACATTAAAATTGAATTGATGCTAGCAGAGATATTAGCAGCAGAACCTGAAACTGAATTAGAGAACAACTAATTGGAAGAGCTCACAATCCTTAATATGCAAATAATAATTTTAAATAATGGTTTGACCCAATCACATGATACCTAGCACAACATGAGTATTTAGTCTTTGGACAGAAATATTAACTTGTAAGTGGTACTCTTGGCGTAGTGATCAAACACTGACAATAAAGAAACATGTCAATCAATAAACATTTCTTTGCACTGATTTATTGATCAAATTAAACCAAATAATCGCCATATATTTATCACCACATGTGTATGTGCAATTCGATCAAATATAGACCTTCCTTTGGGCCGATCAAAAATTCGCATGAATAACACACGCAAACATCTTTTAATATTCGAAGTTAATTAATTTCTACAAAAGAGATTACTTTGGCAACATGCTGCTTTGATTAATTCACTTTCGAATATTATACCTCTCAAAAGAGTCATTTGTACCGAAATTTGAAAAAACAAAATCACCGAATCTGCATATTCGATTTATTTTGAAACTTTAGGGGTCTAAATGTTAATAATTCAGAATTTTAGGGATCAGAAATTAATTATCCAAAACTTTAGGGGTTAATAATTAATTATTCAAAACTACAAGGATCCGAAAATTAATTATTCAAAAATTTAGGGGTCAATTTAAACAAATTATAAACTTTTAAGGGCTTAATCACAAAATTCAGAACTTTAATGACCCAATAATTAATTTTCAAACTTCAAGGACTAATTATTAAACCTGAAACTTTAAAGGCCCAATTATAATGAATTTTAATCTTAAGGGGCTGGATTATTAAAAATGCATTACCGATGACCCCATTGAAGCAGCACTCGCCACTGTCGGGCGAGCGCTGCGTAGCACCTGGGTTTTCTGCGTGCTGCCACTTGCCACTGTCGTCGGCGCCGCTTTACTACAGCGCTGTTGACGACCTGAATTTTTGTTTTTAAAACTGAATTTTTGGAAAACCGACCGAATAATTTTCAAATTTAACAAAACTAATACCAGAATCGCTAAATTTGAAAACAATAAAATTATCAAGAATCAAATTAAAATTTCGATTTTCAATGATTTAACACGAATAAGCTCTGATACCACTTGTTGGGAAAACTGTTATTGTAACAATGATCTTTCATATTGGATCATTAAGAATTTGTAGACCGAAGCGAAAGCATACCTGAATCAGACATGGTTAATTCAATGATTTAATCCTGCAGTTTTAGTCTTCCAGAACAATACGTTTTTCTTTATTTCTCTCTGATGATGTGAGTTAGAACAGAATAAATAATTCACGTATGATCCGAGGATTATAACCATATATATATACACTAACGGCCTGTTAACCCAATTCGATCAATCATGAAATTAGGAACATGCCCAGTCTCTACACATAAAGCCCACACACTAATTAAACTCTTCAAAGCCCAAAATATCGAAACTTTATTAGATCACTTTAAACGGGCTTAACCAAAATTGATAGCCTTTAATTTATTAAACAATAATTCATATATAAGCCCACATGATCGATTGAAAATCCTCACAAGTGAACCTATAGATATAAAGTCTATTATTGCTTATTGCATATTTTTTTGACAATTTCTTACCATCTTGCAAAAGTAAAAAACCACGGTTGCTAGATCTTTAGTAGATTGGTGTATCGAGCAATGACTTTTATTGTTGTTGAAATTATTTTGTTTAAGTGACTTCCTGATGAGCTGGTGCCACTCAATATGGTGTTACTTCAATGCATTGTGACAATCAGAGTGCGCATTCAGATTGCTAGGCATCCTATTTCATGAACACAAAGTATATAGAGATTGGTGATCACCTTGTATATCATCACTTTTTGACACGCTCATCTCTTTGCTCGCTACCTTTTTCACAAAATTTCATACAAGTACTTGATTTCGATAACAATTGGATAAACTCACTATGGTTCGTCCATGTTTATTAGGGGGATGGGTATTAGAATTTATATGCGTATATTGTTTGTATTATTTTACCTTTTTTAATTCTTTTATTTGTAAATACCTTGTAGAACAACTGAAGTTGAATAGAGTACATTAGCAATACGATGACTACCTCTGAAATCAAGTCTCGGCTTTCATGAGATATTTATGTTAAATATAAACATCGGATATGAAATTGTAACTGACACGACTTAATACTAATATTAGGATGAAGATATGTAATAATTGCCATTATTATGAACCTAAACATACGCAAATTTCTATGTTTGACGAGGCAAATGGACACATTTAACAATATTGAAAAAAAAAAAGAAGGGAGTTAGAAGTTTTTTCTCATTTATTACTTATTTTTTCGCTACCGACTATGGTTGTTTTAACTTTTTAAATTGAAAATTACATGTCATATTTGATACGCAATGGGCCTCCAAAGTTGGGGACCTCACAAAAAAACAAAAAATAAATTCATACTTGTTTATTTTAATTATTTTTATATTTAAAACTTTTTCATAATTCCTTTCATACAAGCTCTTCATTTAAATGTAAGTATACTATTTATTTAAATATTTAATTACGTTTGCAAAAAATTAAGTATAAGAGCCTCATAATAAATAGTCGCCTAGGATCTCAAGTTCTCATGACCGACCCTAGTAGTAGGGCTCGTTTGGTAAAATTTTTTCTTTTGTTAACTGTAAAAATCAAATGACATATTTCTATACATGAACTCTAATTTTTAAAATTTTTCAATAACATGGTCTTTAAAAAATAATTTTAATTAACAACGATATGACATGCCAACTTATCGCTATGGATCTTTCACATTATTGCTGTATGACATGCCAATTTATCATAATGCACGATGTAAAAGAATTAAAAAGGAAATAGACATTTTAATGTTTTGATCTTAAAAGATTGCCATAACCTTCATATTATTTTTGTCTCTGAGACGACACAAAGGAAAATCAATAATGACATGATTATTATATTAATCAATTTCGATTAATCTGGAGAACGATAGGTGACCGAATGGATATAATGATGAAATTCATAACTAAACTGAAGTTCAGTGGTTCTATTGAGATAAACTAAAGCTTGATAGCCTAATTAAGATTTCACTGAAGTTCATCGACCTCGGAGGCAATTTGCTCTTCTACATTTTTAGTCTTCCTGGTGAATAATGTTACAGAGGACTGCTGGAGAATTGGAAGTCTTAATTAATTTATATTGTGATAACTTTTTTTCTTGTTTTCATGGTGGCTTTAATTAGAGGATAATAGAAGTCCAACTTTATTAAAAATCTTCAGGCTACTTAATTGATTCATTGAATTATCATCTTAAGTTATTGGGCCACAATGTCTTGTCACATTTGCAGTATAGGTGGAACTATAGGAGTCAAGATGCTTGAATGATGTCACTTTTATCCCAACATTCGGTATTTCATAGAAAAAATGAATAAATACACAAAATGATGTCACTTTTATCCCAAATATCTTACCCAAGGTTGATAATGGCTTGAATTATCATTTCATTTACAACTCCGCGTACCACAATTATCACTTCTTTTTATTACAAATCTTTTTCACTACAAAAGTAAAATAGAAAATGAATAATAAATTGAGTTGATAAAATATAGAATTTAAAACATAAAAAAAATGAAGTGGACTAAGAATTTTTGTATGTATTTATTTAAATATTTTTCAATTTTTTATGTAAATAATCATTATGAGCTTGAAATATTATTATTTTTATTTTCCTATAATTTTATACATAATTTATTTTTTCAGAAGTTTATTTTTTTTCATTTTGTTTAGAATTTATCATTTTTTTTATTTTTTCAAATTTTATATTTATGTTTTTTTTTATTTTCATTGTTACAATTTTATGTAAATAAAATTTTATTTAAATTCCTATTTCCCATATTTGAATGTTTTTAGAGCTTTGGTTGAAAACACTCGAAGTTAAAATTGCGTTTTGAGTTTTATATTATAAATTTAATCTTGTTTTCAAATAAACTGTTTCAAAAATATGAGATCATACTAGTTTTGCGTGTGTTGTAAAATTAAAAACTGACAACAAAAAATCAAGCGCACCTTGTGTTTTTGTTTGGGAGAGATTATTAGTAGTAAAAGTTGAATTTTTAAAATTATATAATTAAAAAGTAGAAAAATATTGTAAAAAAAAGAAGTTTTTCATTGGGAATAGTGTAATTAAAAATAATTTTAAGATATATAATTTTAAAATAAATTGTGTCCAACAAACGTTCAAATTCAATTACTTGAAAGATGCTTGACTCTCTGACATCCACATTCAACCTCATATATTTCTTGGACTATATAAAAAAAAAAAAATATTGTGTAATTTTATTTTTTTACATATTAGCCCAGTCTGAAATTCGGTCCTGAATTCGCCCATGTTTGGAGTATACGCAACATAATATTAAAGATATTAAACCCCTATTTAATGTCCATTAAGAAGAGATTTTTTTTTTTTTTTGAGGAAAATGAATTTTGAAATAGTAATTTTTTAAAGAATGTGTGCTAAAAAAGTAAGGAAAATTTTTGAATTTACTTGTAAAATATTTTATTGTGAAATTAGTTGAAAATTATTTTTCTTTTAAAAAAAAAAGAAAGAGTTTTCAAGAATGGTATTCGAAGGGGGCTAAAAGAAAAAATTTAACCTGACCAATTAAAATATATTAGTTGGGAATTGTCGATTTTCCTCCGATGCAAATATTATTGCATACGGGCAAATACATTAAAATATATGGAAAATGTTTGTTGTAACAACAGTTTACAATCTTTTATGGATTGATGAGGTGTCAAAAATGAAGTGAAGAATTTTTAATTTTTTATCTGGTTAATGAGAGAGAATCAAATCTCGTCACATGATCTATTGATAAATAAATCTATAAGTTGTAAGATAAATGTAGCACAATTGCAAATATATTGCAATTATTTGAAAGGAAATCTTTTGGGAACGGATAATTAGCTGGAAGTTATATAGAGTATTAATTGTATTCAATCATTGCTTAACCCTTCTAAATCAGAAAAAAAAATTAAAATATTTGAGTTGCTCGAGTATTCGTTCATAATTCCATGGTTAGTCCCAATGCACTACGAGATTTATAAATGGAAAATACTACATAGCATTAATAGTGCTACAATAACAATATAGATGGCACAAAGTGCTGTGTTCAATAATTTTAAATAATTTATTTAATTATACATCACATTAGTGCCACTTAAATTGACATTTTAATACCAGTGATACTAAATAACATTACTTATTTTTATGTATTAACTTCTTTAAGAAAAATAATCATATATACATACGCGCAACGTATGAGCATGGGCTGATTAAGGAGGAACAAAAAAATTGTATTAAATTGGTACATAGAAAAAAAAAATCATAAAAAATTTTACCTAAGAAAAATTAAATGATTGCCCCCTTCCTCTGCCCGTGCATAAATGTTAGAGCAACTCGATGTTATTAAGCCCTGTTTGATGGTCATTATTTTGAAAAAAGGAAGTTTTGGGAGAATATGTGGTTAAAAGGTAGGGAGTAATTTTGGGTTTACGTACAAAATATTTTATTGTATAAATATATGATTAAAAATGAATATGAAAATTAAAGAGTTTTGAAATATTAGATGTCTAACAGTGACTAATTATTATAAAAAATCCATTCACTTGTCAAATCTTAAAGGTGTTATAATTTATTATTTAGCCTCAATTTGATAAGGATTAAATTCAAGATTTTAATTTAAGTTAAAGTCAATAATTAATTTTAATTACATATTTAATGTGATCCATGATTTTTCAAATACATATTCCATCAATGTTTCTTATAATTTTCTAAAAATCTAATTTTAATTCTCACCAAACGAAGGTTGAGTTTCACGTAGATTGATACTAAATAATAGTCGTGCTATGTAATATTACTAAGCAATTGCCTATTTTGCATGCCCGACCTACTAATTGTTTGTTGCATAGTAATAAAGGAGGAACTAGTTTGTAACTTTAATAATTGATTAGGAACCAATTGAACATAACTGGCCAATTTTGTACTTTATGCAACTTTAGTAACAAAATTATCCACTTTTATCGAAAATTGTCACATAAATCGATTCAATTTAATTTTATCAACAAAAAGTTGAGGATAAGTATACAATAAAAAGAGTTGGTGATATAAGTTAACAACGAGCAAATGTCGAAATTTTTTAGTGCACTAAAAAAGTTTGTGCTGACACAACAACATATTTACTTTGACCGACAAGTCCATTCACTGTAAAAAATAACATAAACTTTCCATGTAAACAACACTTTGCATTTTATATTTTACGCCTCTTATCTTGGGTTACATGTGAAACTTTATTTTTTGCCTCATTTTTCCTATTTCTAATTTATTATTCTTCAAATAATTTCAAAATAAAATTTGTTATTTTCTTAAAGAAAGAACATAATTTATCCAAAACTTTAACTTTATTAAAGTGTCAAATTCATTCGTTATTTATTTAGAAAACATATGTATATATTAGAAAACATATGTGGAAAGGATGAAAAGTTTCCGCTATTGATGTGGCAAATAGAAACATAAGTATGATTCTCTAAATGTATAATTATTACAGAAAATTATAAGTAAGATACTAATACCACGTCAACAGTGTAAAGTTTTTATTCTACCTACTATAAGCAGGAGATTAGACCTACTATATATATCACATATGTATATGTGCAAGGTAGGATTATTGTTTCCGTTTGGGGGAAGACACAATTAGTTGCTAGGAGTTTATTTAAGGTTGAGACTGATAGTTGGGGATGGATAGAAATAGGAAATGCGTAGGGAAATAGCATTGCGTTTGGAGAGAAAAAGCAAAAAATGTGATTAAGAAGAAAGATTGTTAGAAAAATGGTAGACTTCTATTCAGTAGGAGTTCATTGATGTGTTTTCATGGTAGAAATTCAAGAAGGCAGTTCATCGGGAAAATATCCTAAATCTCGTGAACTAATAGAAGTTCAATCTACTCCTTTAAAACTAGAAGACAAAGGTTAAACAAAGATCGACGAGCTGAAGGAAATAAATTTCGGCAAGAAGACTAGCCGTTAAAAGCACTTTTTATCAAAGATAAGACAAATATAAAAAAAATTACATTTTCTTTGCATTTCGATCATTTCTTATACGAAACAAGGAGTGAGAACACGTCATCAAAAGCACCTGTCAAACGACACACTATACTATATACATACAAAAATAATAATGTTACACGTGAATTCAAAAGTTTTATTTTTTAACCACGTGAAAGAGCGCAAAATAGAATGATTTTCCACCCTTATCTGTTGTATTTATTTGATTATTTAACACCTAAACGCACTAAGTACCCCTATAATTTAATTTAGATTGCAAATGGATGAAAACGGTGGAGATTTGAGGAAATAAGCGAAAAATGATAAAATTTAAAGTTTGAGAATCAAACTGAAAATACTCAATAGTTGATTCGGACCACAAGAAGATACTTTGAAGATTGTTATGAAACAATTGGATGTAATTATAACTCAAAGAGGAATAGAATATGATCAAAATATTATCAAAATCAATTTCTGATTCGCACAAGATATATTCCAGATTTTTAGCTGAACATTGATACCCATTTTTGGCATAGTAAATACACGAATAGGAAGAAATCTATTTCTATCAAAACTGTATCCCTTCGAGTTATCTTTTCAACTCACTTTTAATTGCTTAAATTGGACATCGGGAGAGAAAATTTTGACCAAAATACTGACTGCTCAAAAAATCCGCGCGCGAATGCAACTTTCCTTATTCGATTGGAACTCTTTTGGAAACCAATTTGGACATGATTTTCATCCAATTTTCGACTCCTACAAATACGTTACAGTATAATACATATTAGGAAGGCCTTCATATACTTTTCTCTCATCTTTTGGCTCAAAAACTACACGAAGAACTAAACAATTTGGTGAAGTAAGGGAGGAACTCATTCGATTTGATGATTTCACGTCTTTTATTTATATAATTTGTTATTTTTTTTGTTAAACAATTCTAGGTTTAGATTTTCTCTTCATAAATTTATTTTAAAATTGGATTAACTCTTATTAGATTTTTCATAGACATTAGTCATGCTTTTTTTTTTTTATCGAACTATCGCTATACTTGTTGAATTTCAATTTCATTTATTTTATTGGTGTGATTATTTACTGCCTTATGCTTGATATATATGATCGATTTATAATCTGGTTCTAGGGTACATTTGAATTATTTGGTTTTTAACAATAAATTTTCCGATTAGAATGTCGGGATGAAAACCTCTAATTGAGTTATAAAAAAGGTTGTCGGGATGAAAACCTCTAATTGAGGGAATTCTGTTGCTTCACTATTTTAACTCATTGATTTTAATTTCATTACTTGATCCATTGATATTTAAATTTTATTTCGAAAAACAAATCATTTTCAAACAATTCAGTAAAAACCCTTGAGTATTTTTTCATCTCCCTTCGACACCCCAAAACTGGGTTACAATTACTGCGTTATTCTTTGAGTGTAATCAAATTTTGGCACCGTTGCCGTTGAGATTGTACAAAATAGCAAGGAATCGACTGAAAATGGTGATATCGTTCCTTTATTACTCTTTAGTTAATAAAATTTTCTTATTTATTATGTTTTTATTATTCTCATATAGTTTCGTTCTTGCGTTTTATGAGCAGGAATCGAAGCGAGTAAGGAAGCTTTACCGAATAACCTTTTCCAGTATTTGAATTACTTTATAACCATATCTTTGATACTGCATCTATTGCCACAAACACGACACTACACAACAATATGACTGATAGTGAACAAGGCAATGCGCCTTACAGGACTTTACAAGATTATCTTTGCCCCACATGCACGTCCATACCATCATGCATCATGTTTCCCCCTAATATGCCACGTATGGAACTTAAATCGGGAATGATTCAACTTCTTCACACTTTTCATGGACTTGAAAATGAAAATCTATACGTGCATATTAGGGAATTTGAGAAGGTGATCACAACCTTCCACAATCAACATGGTACAACAGACGCAGTCTTGCTAAAATTTTTCCCATTTTCATTTAAAGAATGAGCTAAAAGCCGGCTGTATCCGTTGGGACCATAGTCGATTGGCACTTGGGCTAAAATAACTCAAACATTCTTTAATAAATACTTTCCCAACATAACCCAAAATGATAGTGAGACCTTATACCAAGCCCGTGAAAGGTATAAAGAGTTGCAAGCTCTTTGCCCGCATCATGGTTACGAGAGTTAGCGTATCCTGAGCTTCTTCTATGAAGGATTAACACTTAGAGGACGTCAACTCGTAAAGGCGATGTGTAATGGTGATTTCTTACAAAAAGATCCTGATGATGCCATATAATATTTGAATGACCTAGCTGAAAAAGCTCATACTTAGACTAGACCTAGCTCCATTGATAGTACTAATAGGTCACGACCCACAGAAAACCACAATAGCACAGGTGTCTATCATCTTAGGGAGGAAGATAGCCTTAGAGCAAAAGTAAAAGCCCTAACTAGAAAATTGAAACCTTATGTGCTAAAGACTACAAATCTACACCGAATGTATCCCATGTTGAGTCTTGTGGTCCTTGTTTTGTGTGTGGTAGAACTAATCATCTAGCGCAAGAGTGTTCTACTTTTGCTGAGATGAGGGGAGTTTATGAGGAGCATTGCAATGACTTAGGCACGTATAACAAGCCCTACACTCCATTCTCTAAAAACTACAATCCAAGGTGGCGAAATCACCCCAATTTCAGCTGGAAATCTAAGAACCAGCAATCTGCCCGGTCAAGTAGAGCTTAAACTATATCATACTATCAACCCATTTCCTTTAGGAATTCCTTAGAAGACACTCTACATACGTTTATAGAGGCACACTGTAAAACCAATCAAAAATTTGAGACTATAATTACCCAAATTGTTGAGGAAAACAAGGAGATAAAAAATCATATATCCAAATTAACAAATGTTTTAACTGCAGTGGAACGTAAAAAATTTCCAGCTCAAGCTGAACCAAAAGAGCAGCACATGGCATAAACCTCGGGATCGGAAGAAAACAACCTTAGGGAAGTGAATAATCACTCGATTATGGAAAGTCATAGAACCAATCCCCAAACCTAGGGAAAATGAAGAGGAGTAGAGTAAGTCTCTAGAGAGTAGGCCGAGTAAAGAGGTAGTAGAGAATCCGTCGAGAGTGCATTTTCCTTAAGCTCTTAAGCCTACCTCGAAATTCGCTGGACCACATAGTGAAATCTTAGAACACCTTAAACAAGTAAAAATCAATCCCCTATCTTGCATGTCATTTCACATGTTCCTATATATGCTAAAATCCTTAAAGACTTGTGCACTGTGAAAATGAAACAACATGTTTAGAAAATCGCTTTTCTTGACCGAACAAGTGAGTGTTGTGATTGAGCAAAGGATCCCACCGAAATATAAGGACCCTAGTTGTCCTAATGTATCTTGCATCATTAGGAACCATGAGTTTTTACAAGCCCTTCTTGATTTAGGGGCTAGTATTAACCTCACGCCTTATGCTGTTTACCTGTCATTAGGTTTATGTGAGATAAGACAACTTCTGTGGTTTTAAAACTAGTTAATTGGCCCACTATAAGACCTAAGTGAGTAGTTGAGGATATCTTGGTTGATTCTAAGATTCCTATTTTCTTGGTAGACATTTTCTTGCCACAGCTCATGCTCTTATCAACTGCATGAACGACCTAATGAAGCTATGATTTGGGAATATGACTTTAAAAGTCAACATCTTTCACATTACTAAGTAGCTATAGGAAGATGACGAGTGTCATCAAACTTACATAATTGATGCACTCACCCATGATGTATTTGAGGATGTGTTTCGTGGACCAGCGACTACTGACTACGGCCCCTTAAACTTTTCTCTCTTAAATTCTAAAATTCCAGGAAGTTATAATGACGAAGAGTATTCTAACATTTGTTCTATTTTTGTAGAATTTCAGGATTATGGAACATCACCGGCAATTATGTCCAATGAGCTTAGTGAACTACAAAGAAGATTGAAACCACCCTTGCTGGAAGCGGGCTGAACCAACAACAATAAACAAAAGCTCTGCTTGGGAGGCAACCCAAGGGAAGTTCATTCCTTTCTTTTTATTTTTGTATTCCTATACTAGTTATGTTTGTTTTCTTTTCCTTGCATTACCATTCTATTGAGTACTTTCAAGTTTCTAATCCTTCTAGCTTATGTTAATTCACTGCAATTCTCAGGTGATGCCTTTCCTTCTCTTCATTTGACACTCATGTTTATGCAATGAGGATAATGCAAAATTTGGTTGGGAGAGAATCAATTTGGATTTTGTTGTGAATTGCATATTTGGATTTTGTTGTGAATTGCATATGGTTAGCATAATTATTATGTAAATCTATTGTGATTTCTTTACAAAAAAGAGGGAGAGATTTTTTTTGTTTGAGTCTTTGATTTACTGCATATTTATGCTTTTGAATGACAAAATATGTAACTAATAGTTAATTTTGTTCATGAGAACCAAGATGTCATGACACTTGCTGAATTCTTTTTGTGCACGCAAACACTGTGGTAAGATGGTAGTTTAACACATGTAGTTAGAGGAATCTCTTGCCGACGTTTTCTTATGAGAGAATTGGTGAGGATTGAGGGCCACTATATACTACAAATGGTAATAATCGTTCATTGATTTTGTGAATTGGACACTTCTTTTGAGAATAACACTATATGATTTGTAGTAAGATGGTGGATTACTTGAGAAATGATGAAAGTCAATTTAGGTCTGACATTTGAGCCGTTCAACATTTTTTTCTAATAATTGCAACCCCTAGTAGCCACTTTGAGCCAACATACATATACATCCTTTTCTTCATGCACCTATGCTAGTCATGCCTCTCCACATTGGAGTGTAGCTTATACGCGAATTTTTCTACCTTTTTACTTCCAAGTGTGTAGTAGGTATTTGATGTTTATTTTTAAAGAATAGATACAAGAAAAACGACAAGAGTTAGTATGTGCTCAAGTAAGGCGGCCCAACTCAACTCTAAAAAAGAAAAGAAAAATTGAAAAAAAGACACACACACACACACACACACACATATATATATATATATATATATTGGGCTTAAAATATTGAGGAATGGGTTGATTGAAAGGTGTGATGTATTGAAATACGTGATAAGATATTTAGCTACGTACTTGAAAGTTTTGAATCCTGATATCCTTCTTTTCATATAGCCAAACCTGAACTTCATTACAACCTTTTGCATTGACTGTTTTGATCTCAAGTAGGATTGTGGAATGAATAGATGAATTCTCATTTGACGGTATGCCTATCATGAGATCAATGTTTGCTTGTTAATTGTTCATAAATATTTAAGCCTCCAATTTTGAGCGTACATCTTTCTCAGCTCCATAGAGAGAAACCCCGCACTAAACACTTTGATACCCGTGAGTTATGGAGCTGAACCTTTAGCTTGAGACATACTTGATGTTACTTGTGTTAGGGTTGGCGATAAGATGGCTATGGCTTGACACCCACTCACACATTTCGTAAGTGTTTTTGATATCCTGATAATTATGACACTATTAATTTCTTTGTGGTGTTGAGTCTGAAAAGAGCATGAACTATGGTTGAATTGGAACTTAACAAATTGAATTGTAACATTGACTAGTCTTAGATTGTCTTATTTTGCATAAAATTGCTAAAGACTAGCAATAACCAAGTAGGGGGTGTGATAAGAGTGCAAAATAGCATGATTTTCTCATCTTATCTGTTGTATCTATATGATTATTTGATGCATAAATGCACTAAGTACCCTTATATTATGATTTAGGTTGCAAATGGATGAAAACGGTGGAGATTTGAAGAAATAAACGAAAAATGACCAAAGTGAAAGAAAAGGAAAGTTTAGGGACTAAATTGAATTTATCCAAAATTTGGTTCGGAAGGTTAAATGGGGATTTGAAAGAGTTGAACACTAATTGGTTGAAGGCAATAGGCTTTCGATGACCAAATTGGAGAAAAGAATGTAAAAATAATGAAAAATGACAAAATTCAAAGTGTGATGACCAAATTGCAAATACTAAATAATTGATTCATACCACAATAAGATACTTTGAAGATTTCTAGAAGACAATTGGATGTATCTGGAACTCAAAAAGGAATGGAATATGATAAAAATATTATTAAAATCAATTTCCAATTTGCACAAGATATATTCCAGATTTTTAGCCGAAAACTGAGACACATTTTTGGAATAGTAAACTTCCGAATTAGAAGCAATCTATTTCTATCAAAGTTGTATCCCTTTGAGTTAAATTTTCAACTCACTTTGAATCGCCTAAATCGAATATTAGAGGGAAAAGTTATGATCAAAATACTGACTAATGTGCAGAGACAAAAAATCCGCGCGCAAATACAACTTTTCTTATTCGATTGGAACTCTTTTAGAAACCAATTAGGACGTGATTTTTATCCAATACATCTCCATACACCGTTCTCTCATCTTTTGGCTGAAGAACTCTATGAATAACTAAACAATTTGGTGAAGCAATGGAGGAACTCATTGGATTTGGTGATTTTACATCTTTTCTTTATGTGATTTGTTATTTTTCTTGTTAAACAATTCTAAGTTTAGATTCTCTCTTCATAAATTTATTTTGAAATTGGTTTAGCTCTTAATAAATTTTGATAGACATTAGTCATGCTTTTTTCTATCAAACGATCGAAATACTTGTTGAATTTTAATTTTATTTATTTTATTGGTGTGATTCTTTAATACCTTATGCTTGATGTATATGATCGATTTATAATCTGATTTTAATAAATAGTTATGAAAATTGTTAGAGAAAATCTAGATTCTAGGATTATATTTGAATTAAATTGATTTTTAATGATAAATCTTCTGATTAGAGTGTCGGGATGAAAGCCTCTAATTGAGTTATAAAAAATGAATAATTGACGTTGATCTGATCCAATTGAGGGGATTCCGACGCTTCACTGTTTAAACTTATTGATTTTAAATTCATTACTTGATCAATTGATATTTAAATTTTATTTCGAAAAACAAATCATTTTCCAACAATTCACGAAAAACTCTAATTTATTGAACCCTTGATTATTTTTCNGACGCTTCACTGTTTAAACTTATTGATTTTAAATTCATTACTTGATCAATTGATATTTAAATTTTATTTCGAAAAACAAATCATTTTCCAACAATTCACGAAAAACTCTAATTTATTGAACCCTTGATTATTTTTCTATCTCCATTTAGAATCGACACCCCAAATCTGTGCTACAATTACCACATTATTCTTTGAGCGTAATCAGCTGCAAATTTGAGAAACTAGGTTGGCACATCACAGCTGCCCTAATACCAACTAAGGAAGAATATTCAGATGGTCCATCAAGATCTTTTGAACTAGATGATAATGATGAGAGTCTTCCATTTTCACAAAAATTAAGATACGCCCATGTTCCCAACCACTTTTTACTACCAAAAATTCCTAGCTATGAGGGAAAGGGTGATCCGATAAACATCTTAAAAACTACAAAACCTACATGAGCTGGAGAGGAGCCTCTCCAGCATTTAAGTGTAGAGCCTTCCACTTTACACTTTTAGAGACCGTTGTGATATGGTATAGCCACACAGCAGTTGGGAGTATTAGGAGTTGGTGGGATCTCAAAAAGGCCTTCTTGAACTAATATCTATCAAGAAAGGAAGAAGAAGTCCATATCCAACGTCTACAAGATATGAGCAACATGAAGGCGAAACCTTGAAAAATTACATAGCCCGTTTCATGGATGAGATGAGTTAATGTGAACAAGATACTGATAGCAAAGCTCTTTTAGATGTAAGAAGAGGCCTCAATATGAACACCCTCTTCTGGATGGATGTGCGAAACAAGAATTCCACCACCTATGATACATTGGTAAAAATGATAAAAAGCAAGATTGTCGATGAAGAATTGATATACTACCACAACCGAACCTCCAAGGGACTTTCGTCCCCCTCAATGGCAAAGATAAGGCCCTATCTCACATGTGGTAAAGCAACAATGGACCTAAGTTGGGCATATCAACGTCTTTACTTTTGATCAGGAATTAGCTACCACTACTTTAAATGTTGTAACTTCTTTGGCATATGAGAAGGTTGAACATGAATTTCAAAGACAACTAAATTGCACCAATAGCAGAGAGGCGGGGACGTAAACAATAAGCCTAAGAATAAGCCCTATTGCACTTACTACTGAACTTACAGCCATGTCACGAATGACTCTTTGTACATGCCTTAACATATGGAAAATTATGATGCACATTCAGGAATAAATGATACCTATCACATACAATGAAGTACACTTCCTAGACACAAGAGGGATGGGGATGGGAACAGGCCTAGAAATGGCAAAAGATAAAGGAGAAAACCCCTAGCAGATGCTGAAAATGCACATATCAAAGAGATAGACACTATTATTGAAAGTTCGTACGTTGGCAGAGAATCGAGAAATGAACAAAGAAATTATGTAAAGGAAGACAATGATCCTATCATAATGAGCTACATATCCAATAGCACCCTTCATTGGATTAAGAGTAGACCACCTATTACTTTTACACAAGAAGATGTGGCGAGTGTACATTATCCTCTTTGTGTTCCATTAGTAGTAAGGGTTGTTGTAGCAAGAAATGGTCTGAAGTGTATATTAGTGGATAACTAAAACTCCATCAATATCCTCCTGATGACAAAATGTTGATAAATCATGAGCTTATCCCATGGGTTCCCCTCTATATGGTTCCATCGAAGATAGCATCATTCCTAGGAGAAAAATCACCTTGTAGAGGAAATTAGGTCATCCCAGATGATTTATCACTTCATGGAGTTCCTTATTGTAGACCATAGGTCATCTTATCATGGTGTATTGGGATGACCCGTATTTGAAACTTTGGACAATCACCTCCATCCACCACTTATGCATGAAATTCCCTACCAAATGGGGGATCACCATAGTTAGAGGTGATCAAATAGGATCAAGAGAGTTTTATCTTAATTCTTTCAGGAAAGCTGAACCTTGAAGCATTAACATGGTATTGATTGATGCTAAAATGCTTAATGTATCTAGAGAAAGGTAGACTTCTAAATAAGGGAAAGACATCGAAATGATAAATGCCCCTGTAGAATGGGTAAAAGAGACCATGGATAACGGACTAGATCTTTAAATCTGGAGTCCAATTCTCAAGCGGCCCAGTTGAAGAATTGAAATTCTCCTAGTAGACCCACAAGATCCTATAAAAATGCTCTAGTAGGAAATGACCTGAATTTGGAAGACAAGTAGAAGCTCAAAGGCTTCTTGCTAAAAAACCTAGACATATTTGCTTGGAAGCATGAAGACATGATAGGCATTAACTCCAAGATCAGTTGCCACCACCTCAATATTGATCCAAAATTCACTTCTCACGGGCATGAAAGAAGAGCCTTAACCTGAAAAAGATACGAGACCCCGAAAGAAAAGTGAAAAACTGATATCTAATAGGTTCATCAGAGATGCCATCTATCCAAAGTGGATCTATAATCTAGTTCTGGTAAAGAAACACAATGACAAGTGGAGAGTATGCATAGACTTCTCCAACCTTAACTGAGCATGCCCTTAAAGATAGTTTCCACTCCCAAGGATAGACCGACTTGTAGACTCTACTCCAGAGCATGAGTTATTAAATTTTATGGATGCCGATTCAAGATATAATCAGATCCCCACTCACCTAATAGATGAGGAAAATACTTCTATCATTAATGATAAAGGTCTTTATTGTTACAAGGTGATGTTCTTTAGCCTGAAAAATGTTGCGACAACTTATTAGAGGCTTGTAAACAAGATATTTGCTGACCCCATTGACAAAACTGTGGAAGTTTATGTAGATGACATGTTAGTGGAAAGCCTCAAGATAGTGGACCATGTGAAGTACCTTGACGTTTTTTTCCAAATATTAAAACAATACAAGATGTGAATGAATCCCATTTAATACTCTTCTTATGTTGCCTCTAAAAAGTTCATAGGTTACATAGTTAATTAAAGAGGTATAGAAGTCAATCTTGAAAATATTAGAGCCTTAATGGATATTAGATCTTATAGCAAACCACAAGAAATGCAAAGTCTCACAGGTCAATTGGCAACATTGAGCAATTTTATTTCAAAGGCTACTAGCAAATGCCTTCAATTCTTTAAAGTTCTTAAAGGAGGGAAGAGGTTCCAATGGAATGAGGAGTGCAAGAGTCTTTCCAAGGGCAGAAGAAGCATTCGAGACAAGTCTCCCTCCTCTCAAGAAGGAGAATTGCTATTGCTGTATTTGGTTGTTTCTACAGAGGCCATGAGCTGTGTACTTGTAAGGGAGAATATAGTTTGCAGCTACTTATTTACCACGTACGAAGAGCCCTTTTGTCAGCAAAAACTCGTTAAAGTGACATGAAGAAACTTGTCATTTCCCTGATTACTTTTTCCAGAAAGTTGAGACTATATTTCTAGGCCCATAGCATCCAGGTATTGACCAATTTCCACTCAAACAAGTGCTTCAGAAACCAGAAGTTATGGGAATATTAATGAAATGGACTGTAGAGCTAAGTGAATTTGATATCTCTACAAGCCAAAGGCTTTGACAAGCATTTGTGAACTTTATAGAAAAATTTGCTAACACATCAAACATAGAAGTAGCTATGGAACCAGTAGAACTGCCCACATGGAACCTGTTTATTGATGGTTCCTCGGGGAAAACAGGTGCAAATGCTAGAGTGGTATAGTCGGCCCGAACAGCCACAAACTTAATTGTACGATTAGATTTGGATTTAAGGCCTCCAAAAATGCAGTTGAATATGACGTGATACTGGTCGGCCTCTAATTGTCCAAAGAGATGCAAGTAAAAAGGCAAGTGGTTCGTAGCAATTAATAGTTGGTGGTTAGCAAGTATATGGCAACTTCACTACAGGGGACAAAAGTATAGCAACCTACCTCAACTAGGTTATGGATCTTCTCCCATCCTTTGAGATAATTGAGTTGACTCAAATACCAAGCGCTAAGAATGTCCATGTCAATTACATGTCAAAGTTAGCTAGCAGCAAGGATTCTGAGCTTCTATCCTGGATGCAGCCATTTATTGACATCGTTAAGGATTAAGTCCTGTCGGATGATAATGAAGATGCTAATAAACTCAGGAGAAGGACTGTTCATTTTGTGCTCCAGGATGAAGTGCTGTATAAAAAAGGATTCTTTTCACCACTTCTCTGATGCACTGGTAGAGAATAGACGAATTATATTCTTTGTGAAATTCATGAAGGAATCTGTAGCATCCATGCCTGAGGGCTAGAACTTGCATACAAGATACTAAGACAAGGGTATCATTAGCCCACTCCTTCGGTTTAAGTTAAAAGCGGTTGAATGCAGCTGTATAAGAGACGAAGTTAACAAAGGTCCAAAAGTAAAAGTTGCAAATAAACGAAGTAATTTAAAAAACAACAACTCACTATACTCACGATACTAGGTTGGCACGATTATTTCTGGGACTGCCTCATCTTCCAATGTCTGCCAACGACCCATCTTCTAGAACAAAGAAATTTTCAGCTCTTTATTAAGGTCGATGTACTCCAGATAAAAGGCGAATGTGGACCCCGTGGGTTCATGTAATACCACTCCTTAAAATCTTCCTCCACACTGGAAGCTTGAGGTTGGAAAAGGCATGGAATACATAGGGAGGCATATCCTCGTCAAGAATGACCTCCATCTAGATAAAAAAGGCCCATGCCTATTATCTTCATATGTTTGGGAGAAGTTTTGTGGGGGCTAGGTTATATAGCCTAAAAATATACCTAAAACGGGTCTAATGGCAACCTCATCCTAGCACTTAGAATCACTTCGCTCACAACAACGCACCCTTCCTAGGAAAATAAACTCATTTTTTAAGAGTCGTAACGAATATCTCAATGGTATCAAAGATACTATATCGCTCTCTAAAGGTCTCTAACTTGCTCTCCTATACACAAGTAGGCCACAATGAGGCCTCCCACCTAACACGATAATCTATGGAGTCATCATGCATCATCCACACATTATAGGGACCCCCCATCGTCTCCATAATCCACTTCGTGGGAATTAGGGGAGGCAAACCCACTTTGGTGCATATCATCGCCATATCATTTTTCCCAGAAGAAACTCCTTTGGTATTTGGTTATAAAGATAAGGCAATCTAATAATTTTTTTAGTTCAAGAATTATAGAGAAGAGGTCTGCAACTTACATAAATGTCAAATAGATCAAAGAAATTAGAAGCATGTTCAAACGCTTAGAAAATGTTTCAAGAATACCGGAGAAATGCAAAGCAGGTTCTCTTAATCCAAAGGTTTTTGCAAAGTGGAAAAAAACGTTACAATTGGCAAATGCATCATTTTATAAGCAGTCAAGAAAAGGCCCAATCGTTCGATGTACAATCCTTTAATCTGGAACATACATTTGTACACTTCATCTAAACCATTGAACCTAAAAGGCGCCCATTTGAAAAAATAAAATGAACGATTATGATCAGATCGTGCTAAGCAACGCGCATGTAATTTGCGTTGCCTCTGCTAAAGGTAACAAACTGTCATCATTGTGCATTTAATGTGCACACAATACGTGTATTGATAAATGCAAGACTACCTTTATTCTTTATCTTAGAAACATGATAAGCTCTTAAATCATTGCATTACAAATTCCATCATTGTCCTCTCATAACTACATTTCGTCTCTGCTAAATTCAACGTTATCAAAGGCTTCAACTATATCTAAAGGTTTTCCCTTCAAGCAAAGGCATTACCTTATGCAATTCAGCCTTATCAAAGGCTTCAACTATATCAACAGACTCACCCTTCCAGCAAGAACCTCGCCTTAGTGCATTTCAGCCCTTAAAGCATATTGTCTTAACTACTCACATGCCATGATAGTCCAGCTCATTTACACCTCAACACAAAAGTCCACGCATTAAATGAATATACATACTTGGATTTTGGGGACAGAGATATACTACAATATTCATCGAACATTTCTTCTTTGTAAAAGCAACATCTCGCTCTAGGAACCTCAACACAAAAGTACACGCATTATATGAATATTCATACTTAGATTTCGGGGATTATTGTTACACCTCGACGATGAGGCCCAGAATATTCTAAGTGGCACCACAACTTAGGCCCGCACATCACGTTATTCCTTTAGGAGGCAATTTGTCGAACCTTATGAAGAGACTAAACTGTATGGAACAAACCCAATTGGCTGGAGTCGATCCCCTTGCGTAGAACCCATTTGGTTGGAGTCGACCCCTATGGAAAGGCTATAAGAGGACGGGTAGGTGATCTTTTATGCAATATATAATAAATGATTGATGTGACAATTCACTGTCGCAACATCCATATCCAGCCAATTAAGTCAAGTCTAGGCCTTTTGTCAGAGTTATGGGTAAGAAAATGGTATTGGCATTTAATGCTTATGATTTATTGACGCCATTGACAAGAGGCCTCAATCTTGTGGATGAGGCCACATATATCTTCATCCTATGGTCATTATTCATCAGATTCTGCTATAAAAGCTCACATAATGTAACATTCCAAGGGTAATGTAAGTTTAAACTCTCAAACCACAACTTTGCTATCTCTACTGTTATTATCATAGTTTCCCCCACAAGCTAACCCCCTTTTTTTTCATTGGAGGCTCACGTCTAAAGCACCTCTCATACCCATACGACTACTTCAACTGACTTGAATGTTGAAGTGCGCGCGACCAGCACTACTACCACTGGAGGAAGCCACGTGTGGCTAACAGTTTGTCCAAGTATGCATGAATGAGGCTTAAATGGACGTGGGAGGACTTGAGATCTATTATCCACGTTGGAGGTACAAAAGTCAAGGTCAACGAGATGTTTTGAGGATATTGTTAGGATGACTCGTAAAGAAAAGAGTGGTTTTTGGAGCTTCAACTTGAGATTGGGCCACAACGCCAAAAGTGTAAAGTATAGGGGCTAGATTGCAAATGATGAGATATATTTTTAGACGAGAATGTGAAGAGACAAGATTATTTGGTGATGAGAATAATAACTAGATGGCAATGAGTATGATTAATTTGAGCCCTTTTTATACTTGAGGGACTAAAGTGAAAATTAATTTTGAGATCAATAGTTTATTTGAGTGTGTAACTATTGGAGGAGGGAATATTACCCTATCAACGATCTATTGAAATCCTGGTCATGAGTATGTCCATAAATATACTTTTGAAAGATATGTGGATATAAGAAGTCATGTTATTAAGATCTATCTAACTGCTCATATTAAATGATGCAATGTGGATTCCCAAAAAAAAAGAGTTAATTTGAATAATATAAATTCGAATTGTAGCTATTTAAAGGAAACTGTGATTAATTGAAATATTAACCATCTTATTACCTTTGGTTATTTGTCTTTCATTTATGCACGAGGAATTCTCTTCATGTTTTTTATTGTCCCAAAAGTATAGTTCCAAGCTTCCTGCATAAAAGGGTGACTAATGAGAATTGATAGCTTTGGAT
This sequence comes from Fraxinus cuspidata, assembly GCA_903798385.1. NCBI lineage: Eukaryota > Viridiplantae > Streptophyta > Magnoliopsida > Lamiales > Oleaceae > Fraxinus > Fraxinus cuspidata. The sequence continues at coordinate 44,649 of CAIGRP010111535.1, forward strand.
GGTTTATCCATTTTTTAATAATAGTTATTTACATTTTAACATTTAAACATATAAAATTCATCAAAAGCATGGGTCGGTCCGCCTAACTGAAACCAACAAGGCCCATAACGAGCTTTAAACTTTGGCTTGATGGAGGATCAGCTAGGTTTTTACATATTTTCTTTCATCGCGGTCTTCAATAGGGATGGCAACGGGATATGTATGGGACGGGTCGGCCATATCCACTCCTGCCCCATCAGATATTTTTGCAACGTTACCCTATCCCCATACCCGTTTAAAGCAGGACGGGGCAGGGTGAGTCCCCCCTGTCCCATTTATCGCCCCATTTATTTTTCTTTTTATTTTTTTGCTTTTATTTTTTTATGTCTTTACTTAGTAAATATTATTACTTTTTTACTAGTTTGTTAGAAACAACTTATGTTCTCTTTAAAAATATGATAAATATATTATTTTTGTATGATAAAAAACTTAAATCTAAAATTAACTTTAAACGGGATGAATACCCGCTTCGGGGCAATAATCCTCGCCCTATCCCCACCCTGTTCGGGGTGGGGCCCCATGAGTTTCAGCTTAAACGAGTTTTTTTTGCCATCCTTGATCTTCAATCTAACATATGAAACATATCCTCAACATTTATTACTTTAAGTCGAACAGGGTGGGCCCCACGAGTTTCAGGTTGAACGAAGTCTTCAATCTAACATATGAAACATATCCTCAATATTTATTACTTTAAGTCGATTACTAAAAAAATTTGACTTAAGCAAAATGGCTTGTAACGAAAATTAGACGAACATAGAATTAATAAATTCATCAGCTTGAAAGATATTTAGCAGCCTCGATGTATTCGGGTAATTAAATTGAAAAAAGAAAACACAAAAAATGTGTTTACCACTTCTAACTAATTCTCCTTAAATACTGTAAGATCTTTGAACGAGGAAATTTTCTCCTACAATAATGTCACTTCATTGAACATAGAATTTTAAGGATAACCCCTACTTTCATAGAAAATCCCCTAAGACTTGGTAAAATATGAGAAAAAGGGAACAATTTGGACAAGTAAAGAAATTGCTGGCTGCATGTACATACAAAAAAATACTACACCTTATAGCCCATTTTCCAATCCATATTTTCACCTTTCAAGAAGCCTAAAACCATGTCGAAATTCGACCCTTATGAACACCTCAATATCTCTCTCAACCCCAATGGTTCACTCACTCGCTTCATCAAGCTTCCGACCTCCCCCGCGACTGGCGACTCAGGCCAAATCCCGGGCCATGCAGTGGTCAGCAAGGATGTTATCCTAAACGCTGAAAAGAAAACTTGGATGAGAATTTATCGTCCAACAAAATTACCTTCCAATGACAATTCCATTGCCAGGCTTCCCATAATAATTTTCTTCCATTGTGGAGGTTGGATTACAATGAGTATTGCCGATACCATTATCCACGAACAGAGCAACCGAATCTCCAGCGAAGTTCAGGCGATAGTGGTAGCAGTGGAATTTCGGCTGGCCCCGGAAAGCCGGCTACCGGCTCAGTACGAAGATGCGACTGATTCCATCTTTTGGATTCAAAAACAAGCTCTGAATGCCAATGGTGAGCAGTGGCTAAGAGATTATGGGGATTTTTCCAGATGCTACCTTTATGGAGTCAGTTGTGGTGCAAATATTGCATTCAATGCTGCACAAAGAATGCTTGATCACAAACTGGAGCCTCTAACCATTGCTGGGATCATATTAAACCAGCCATTTTTTGGAGGAAAAAATAGAACAAAATCAGAACTAAAGCTTGCTACTGATCAGTATTTTCCTTTGCCGGTTCAAGATCTTCTGTGGGAACTGGCATTGCCACAAGGAACCGACAGAGATCATAGATTTTGCAACCCTTTTATTGATGGACCAATCAAGGAGAAAATCAAACATTTGGGGAGGTGTTTAGTGATTGGATTTGGGGGAGACCCTCTGATTGATAGACAACAAGATTTTGTGCAATTGTTGGTACAGCAAGGGGTGTTAGTCGAAGCAAGATTTGATGATGTTGGATTCCATGGAATTCATTTGATCGATACTCGAAGGGCTTCGGCTATTTTTAATTTTATCAAGGAGTTCGTTTGATCAACTTTTAGTTTAGGGATCTTCAATAATCAGTTCCAGACATACTATGAATATTTTATTCTATCTTTTCAAGGATTAATTTTAAAATTTTATATGTTAAATCTTGATCGTTAAGTGTCTGGAGATACAATTTAATCACTATTTTCAGTTAACTGGCGAGTCTTCATACAAAAAATTTTCATTCTACTAAGCATTAGACCCTTTAATCTATTTACATGCTGTCTGGTTTTCTATTGCAATTTCTATTTGTTACAGCCACGATATCAATCTAAGAAACAATAAAAAGCATTTTATGAACTGAAATTTGGCTTTAGCCTAGAAAAGGTAAAAATAAGACCCTGTAGTCGAATTTAATTTTCTGCCATCAATGCACACCGCCAACTTGAGACAACTTTAGTTAAAACGCCGGCTCACACATTTCATTTTCTACTATATAATTCCAAATTATTTGGGACTACAGGTGTTGTTGGGCTTACTCTTTTGCTATCAACAATAGGATAAATGATTCCCATGTCCACAATCTTGAAGACCCCCATCTTTACGACATTAATGGTAGGATTCAAACCTCTCTAGATGTTTTAGCGCCCTTCAATAAATAAATCACTCAAACTAAGCTCCATCTTATTGCATTTTGTGGGTTCTTACATTTTGTTGGGAAAATAGACTAATTAATGCACAACACAATAATTCTTTTCCCATTTTGTGTAAATAAAATAAGATAATCAACCAATTGTAACAAGGTTAATAATAAAATAAATAAACTGCTAGAACACCAATTTAACGTGGTTCAGCAACTTTCCTACATCTATTGGCGCAACTCTGATTAAATAATCCACTACTAAGAGATGACAACTTTTCAAGATAAAACAAGAACATCACAATATTCTCAAGAATTTAATAATTATTGGTTCACCAAAAATTCATCATAAAGGGAATTATAATGACCTAACCAAAGAAAAAACGATCTGAGAAAGAAGATTGCAGGATTTTAGAGCACACTGTTGACAGTCAGGTGATTTATTTGGAGGTGGTGGATTCTGAGAATTAAGCGCATTGCTCCAGGAAAATTCGGATGGTTCCTCCATCCTCGATTTTAGGTGTTGGAGAACGTGTTTTTTCATGCATCTGAAAGTTCTGCACATAGTTTGCTTCATCTGTTGTTTGAACAAAAGGGCTTCCCACATTGCAGTCCACACTTGTATAATTTTCACCACCATTGTCACATTTCGGTCCTGACACTTGAATTGCAATGGCTAACGGCTTCACAGTGATCTATACATCAACTTTCCTTGTCAATGATGCAAGCCGAGTAAAAATGGTTGTTAGTATTATTGGAATGCGGAAGCGGAATTATCGAGAAATTAAAAAAGTTCTTTACTTCAAGAAATAAGATCGTCTAGTTGTTAACATATGTGTTATACCAAGAATTAGGAATTCGAATTTTTACCTAAATTCAATGATCAATTCTAATACTGGATCTGAATCACGAACTTTCAATTTTTTAGATCGCGAACTTTCATCTTATAATTGCAAAAACTTGATACTTAAAACATCTAAGTCTTCTATGATATTCTCCAAAATCAAGACTAAACCAGTGGATGAACACATTTTTTAATTAAATCAAGAAACTAATTATTGGATTGGACAATAAAAAAATGTGATTTTCTCACTTTTTCTCTTTCTCCAAATTTGAACACTATAAAATTATGTATTATGATAATTGTAGGATTTTTTATGTTCTTCCAATCACTATTTATAGAGATAAATATGTTTCAATCCATATAGAATAACAATTTCAATATCAAATAGGAGTCTTAATTAAAATCCAAATAAAAGTTTTAATTAAAGTCCAAAT
>CAIGRP010111539.1:0-32568 GCA_903798385.1 Fraxinus cuspidata
TTCCCTTCACAACAAAACCTTCAGGTTGTCTCATGTAAACTATTTCCAAAAGATCTCCATTTAGAAAAGCCGTCTTAACGTACATCTGATGAAGCTCCAAATTATAATGTGCAACAAGTGCCATGATAATTCGAAAAGATCTTTTGGACGAAATAGGTGAAAAAGTTTCATTATAGTCAATGCTCTCTCGTTGAGTGAACCCTTTTGCAACCAATCATGCCTTCTGATAATTCGAAAAGATCCTTTGGACGAAATATGTGAAAATGTTTCATTATAGTCAATGCTCTCTCGTTGAGTAAACCTTTTTGCAACCAATCTTGCATTCTTTCGTTCAACATTCCCTTTTTAGTCTAATTTGTTTTTGAAGATCCACTTGTTATCTATGGCTTTAGCACCCGGAGGAAGTTCAACAAGTTCCCAAACTTTATTCCGTTCCATATAATTCATTTAATCTTCTATAGCATTTATCCATTTATATGACTCATGACTTGTCAATGCTTGATTAAAAGTATCAGGGTCAAAAATATGCCCAATATTAAAATAACTTTCCAACAAATATGTAATATAATCACTGGGCAATGCAGACATTTGTTCCCTTTGCGACCTCCTAACATGTGGCTCAGGAACTAATTCAATCGTTGTTGGTAGAGGGACCTGTTATTCCTCTTGGTGCATAGGTTCTTCATTAACAATTTTAGTTAGTTGAATTACAACTCTCTCATGTATAACAGGAACTGGAACAATAACTAGATTCAGTTCAACAAAAATTTCCTTCAACGTAGAACTCCCACTATCACCAAAATCATTTTCCAGAAATTTGGCAGCGATTGACTCAACAATTCCGGTGCCACGGTTGGGATAATAAAACTTATATCCTTTTGATATGTCTAGGTACTCAATGAAGTAATCGGGAGTGGATTTTGGGTCTAATTTCTTCTCAAATGGATTATAAATTCTCACCTCAGCTGGACATCCACAAACTCTGAAATGAGCAAAACTTGGTTTACATCATGTCCACAACTCGAAATGTGTCTTTGCAACAGCTTTACTCCGAACTCTGTTCAAAATATACATAACAGTTTTCAAGGCTTCACCCCATAGATATTTTGGTAAATTTGTTACACTCATGATTCTCTTGACCATGTCTTTTAGAGTCCGATTACGTCTTTCAGAAACACCATTTTGTTTAGGTGTTCTTGGCACACTGTATTGAGGTACTATGCTACACCCTTGTAAAAACTTTGCAAAATTACCCATGTTTTGACCAGAATCATCATACTTCCCATAGTACTCACAACAACGGTCAGATCTTACAATTTTGATACTTTCCCACATGTTTCTCTACTTCCATTTTGAGAATCTTGAATTTCTCAAATACATGAGATTTATCATTAATCAAGTAAACATATCCATATTGCGAGAAATCATCAATGAAAGTTATAAAGTATTTGTTCCCATATATGGTGGAAGACAAATGTCCACTAATATCAGTATGTATGGTGGAACATTTCTTATTGGATTTAGTCAACTTTCCTCTTATACAATCCACACAAGTGTCAAAATCATAGAAGTCGATAGAGGGAAGTTTCTCAACTTTAACCAATCTTTCCATCTTATCCTTTGAAATGTGAGCCAACCACTTATGCTACAACATAGATGATGATTCACGAATAAGAGACATTTTCTTTGACATATTCGCAACATAAGAGACTCACCAAAAGAAGTCAAAGACAATTTATATAAACCATCACATAAATGGTCATTTCCAATCAAACAAGAATCATAAAACAATTCAACCATTCCATTACTAAAATTAAAGGAAAAATCAGAAGCATTAAGTTTCGATATAGAAACTAAATTACGTCTCATTGTCGGTACAAAAATTGTATTATCTAAAACAAGAGAGTAACTAGACTCCAAAGACAATTTCACTATTCCTATGAATTCAACCTTCAATTGAATTCCACTTTCAACGCACATGCTTACTTCATTCTCACTTGCCATTTGTTTGCTTGTGAACCCCTACAAGGAATTCGCAATATAAATACTGGCTTCCGAATCTAGCCACCAAAAGTCTGACCTCCAAAATTTTTGTTCTGCTAATTGAGGCGTGACTTGTGGCCCTTGTTGAACTTAGACTTATGGTTACGAGAAGATCCATTGTTCTGTGGTAGTTGAAAAGCTAGTTGCACAATTTCGACATTTTCACGCTTCAACCTATACTCCTTTTGGGCACATACAACAATAAGATCATTCAAATCCCATTTATCTATATGAGTATTATAAGCAACCTTCAGCTGATTAAACTGACTCGGAAGGTTATTCAGAACAAGATAGACCAGAACATGCTCAGCAATGGAAATCTTAAGAGCTTTTAATTTAGAAGATATATTAATCATTTTCATAACGTGCTCTCTAACTCCATTTATACCATCACATATCATATTCATCAGTTTGTCCATCAGATCTCCAGTTTCAGCTCTATCAGACTCAACAAATCTCAATCTTATGGTATCCACAAAACCTTTAGTATTTTCATTATCCGAAATAACATCCATAATGAAATCGGATATGGAGCGCTTAATAATTTTCAAACAAAGTCTATTAGCCCTTTCCCACTTTTCATACTCGGATACATATTCAGGATCGCTTTTATCTGTGGATTTCGAAAACTGCTTCTCCATTGCAAAATCCAACCCCAAAAGACCAAGTGTTATTTCTACGTCTCGTTTTCATCTCACATAATTATTCCCAGTCAATGTTGCAATACCAGACAATTAACTCAAAAGAGCTAAGATATTTAAAACTGTGGAAACATAGAATAGCATATTTAATATCATCCAAACATAGTGCATGCGGACAATTGATAACAACATATTAATCTAATTAACATGGGCTAAACTAGATAGTTTGTAATTAAGGTCAAAACGAAATGAACATTATTACGGCAAGATCATAGACGTATCATTATAAAGTCACATTTAGACTAACAATAACACGATGGCTTAAAACACATAATCAAGTTAGTTAACAAAACATATTGATTTATATATATATATATATATATATATATAAAATAACATAATAACACCTTTAGGTAAAATACTATATGTAATAATTCAAAATTACGATGCTAACATCCAATTTTTTTTTTTGAGAAAATATAATAAATAACAATGAGTGTGCCACTTTGGCGGTTACCACCTACTTTTATTTCAAAATATTTCCCATTAAAAATTTGATCACAAAATAATAATTATGCAACAAATCACAAGCATCAAGTGATGAAAGACAAAGTTCGTATGTGATTGAGAAACAAAATTGGCAACAAATTTCAATATATGAAAATAAAATTTAAATGGACAATTAGCAACAACATTTAAAATATTTCAACAAAAATATAAAATCGTCATTTTTAAATATAATTTTAATTTGAGGTTGAAATTGGAACATATTTGGATCAAATTTAAAAATCTCATTTTAAAAATTCAAATTTAATATTTCAAAATTGTAAAATTGACCCCAAAATTAAAATTATGAAAAAGGGCATCAAAATTTAGAAATTACAGCACATGTCATTTTCTTTAAAATGACACTTTTACTAAATTGCAGGCAGGCCCCCAAAATAACTAAAATTGCAAAGAAGGCTCCCGTCCCCAAGTTAACTGAAACCAATCCAACTAAGCTATCCTCCTTCTAGCGGCGCAGTCGCCCTGCCAAATCCCATCGACGGCATCCCCCGGTGACCGGCAGCCGTGCAGTCGTCGACTGCATCTGTAGCAGCCGGCGCTGCAGCCCCAACCGGGCAGCGGCGCTTGCCGTCTGCACCAGCCGGCGTTGCTGCCCCAAACTGGCAGCGGCGCTTGCCGTCTGCACCAGCCGGCGTCGGAGCCCCAACCGGGCAGCGGCGTATGGCAATTTATATATACACAGAGGATTGTAGGGAGAAAAATATATACACAAGCTAAATTGGTAGAACATATTTACATACAAAATATATACAATCAGGTACATTTAATCAAGAAGATGCTGCAAATTTGTGTTCATAATTGCAGCCAACACGAGTGATCTGGGCCTGGGGAGATCAAGATCGGATTAATTTTCAGGCTTCAACATATATTCACACACGAGAGAGAGGGAGGATTAAATGGAATTGATTTTGGTGAAAAAGAAAAACATATATGCACTCAGGCAGATGGAGCAGATTTTGTGCATAGGAAATAAATTTTTTTGTTTAAAGGATTCAAACCTTAGCTAGTGGCTCTGATACCGATTGTTGTTATTTAATCATGATCATGCTAAGAACAAGAATCACATATATTAATTGATAGTTCGAAATTTATACACGCGAAAGACATTGCTATGTATGAATATAACCAGCTAGATATTTCTCTCCTTACTCCTCAAAATGATTAGTCGTCAATGGGGTAAGCCAAAGCTATATGGATAGAAGAGGGGACCTAGCTATTATATAGAAAATTTTAAAGTCGGTTAATTATCGACTCTAACTAGATATGACAATTTACCACACCCCGCCCCGCCAAGAATAATAATAAAAAAAAAAATTGAAAAAAAAAATTTTAATGGGGCGGGAAACGCGCCCCGAACTCCGAACCCGCCCCGTTGCCAACAATAACTCTAATCCTAATTAGGGTTTACATAATTCCGACCAACATACTTAAAATTAACACATTATAATAATAAAGCATGTAAAGTGTACAACGGCTCAAGTGATCACTAACATATTTGGCCTAATCACAGTATCTTTGCAACCATACATCTAACACGTAAAATTCGTAATCAAATGGAGGCCCACATAATAGAATTATTCGAACATATTTGTATTGAATATTTGATATTATATCCATGTTTAAGTCTCATTATCTAAAATTTCATGTTTTTAAATTCATTTTAACTACACATCATTTCAATAAAATAATTTTACACGTAAATTCAAATTTTTTCATACTTTTTTATTTCAAAAAATACTATTATAGAACTCAACTTTTACGAAAAAAATGAGGCTCAAACGTCGCCGACTGGAAAACATGAACCATCAACTTTCTAAACTTTTGAATATTCTCAAAATCTACTCATTTTGAAACATTTTTATTGGTCTCGACACATATTCATATTCTTTTGAGTAGAATTCGATTCGGATAACAAGTCATAATCATAACATGTTCGTGAAGGTTTTAGGCTACGTCGGATCTTGATAGATCGACTTGTTTTTACATGTGTAGTCTTCATCTTCCGTTGTCAATATTTTTTTTTTGAATTATTTTGATTAATTAGAATTTTAAGAATAAATGAAATCTTATTTCATTTGTCAATTAACAAAATAATTTACTCAGTACAAGTATATAACTACACAAAGAATGTTTTCAAAAAATAAAAAATAAAAAATTTAAACAAAACACTGCTACATACTCATTCTTGGGCGTGACATAAAATAGAAAGGGAAAGCAACTTCACCACGTGCTCAGTGTATTACTTACTAATTATACGAAATTCGACAACAAATATCGAAACACTCAGTTATACAAAAAATAAAACGTAAAAAGAGTAACATTTCTAGACTGTATACAATTTTAATAGGGGTGCGAAAATAGGTGAGTTGGTTCTGTCCAACACGAAATATTATGAGTTGGTTTCATCTATCGTATTTTTATTTTATTTAGAATCGTAATAAAGTTATCCTTATTTCTTTCAAGGTCCTTGCTATCGAGTATCGAGACCTGACAAACTATTTCGTAAATCGATTTTATCCACGTAACTTGTTTTTAAAAATATTCAATTCTTATAATGTTCTTTTTAAAGATATTAATTCTTCTAATGTTTATGAGAATTTAATAACTCGACCAATCGCTTCATTTACTAACTAATTCGTAAATTGATTGTATTAATAAAATTTGGTTAAATCATTTTAATGTTCACGAGAACTTACTATGTCTACTTGACAAAATTAATTTTATCTACATAATTCATCCTTCTAATATACCTTTGGATAAAGAAATTGACTCGCACTAAACCTACGAAAAAGAAAAAGTTGGAGAGGGGGGACAGATTAGCTGAATATTCAACCATTCGTCAAACAGTAATTCACACAAAACGATCTTCCTCAACGGCATAAATCCTCATCGCACGAATAACAATCAAATTCATACTATATGTTGGAAGGAATTATTCTAAATTTCCAATTTTATTGAATGATTTTCGTAGTATTAGCATGTTGAAGCTTTGGAGATGGTACCAAAAGTGCTTGGCTGTGCATCCTGTTAAAACCCAGGTCATTAGCTCAGGATTCATTTGGGGATTTGGTGATATTGCTGCCCAGGCTGTTACAAATTCAACCGTCAAGAGATATCACAATCAAACTCCTGTATGTATTTGTTTTCTTCTCCTTCATTTTTTTTTCAGGAAAAATTGAAATTATTTCATGGATTTGAATATTTTTAATGAGCTTCGTTTAAATATCTTTTTGGGCATATGGACTGTGATTTTTTCCTTTAATTGTTGTTTCTGTAAGTTGGGACATTTAATTAAATGAATATTTATAAATTTATTTGCATTTCGAGTTTTCTCGGTTTATTCAAGTATGTATTGGTACTGCATTGTATGTACATGTCATTATATACGAGAAATAATCTCCTAAGCACCGATAACATGTCAGAATAACTTCATGGTAAGTCCCAAGAATTAAATGATTCACGATTTCATTGATGTGTCAAGTACTGGTGCTTAGTTGCTTAAGAGATCATATCTCCATTATATATTTTTAACTGCATATATGTATGTATAACTTGTGGGTAGCCAAAAATTATGTGTATTATTGTGTGGATGGCATGGAAATGAAATGCCCAAGATATAGTCTTGTTTACGATATGTACAGATCACGAATACACTTTTTTTTTTCTAGTCAGTCATTGCTTTTGGCAATTTATTATCAGAACCATAGATTGCTTTGCAATTTACGTGGAGAGATTAATAGATGTTAAAACAATGGTACTACGGTTCAGCGTAAGTGTCAACTATGATGGTTCAAAAGGAATATTTGCAAAAAATCAATAATGTTATGTTACTCAAATTGTCTGGGAAAATATGGTGAAGAGTGTGCTTATCCTTGCATTTTCCATTTTATATTTAAAGGGAAGGGGCAGTATATCCACATATTGAATCCGTTGGACTGCTCCACAAATGAACCCTTCTTCAGGGCTAATATCACAGCGATAGCTGTAATTTAGTGGGGGCTATAGATGGCAAGGAAAATCTATAGTGGAAACAATTCTTCTGCCGATTAGTTTATCTGTCCCTGATTTTAGAGGATACCATAAAACAAGATTGCCCATTTATTCCTGGAATATGAGAGCATTATCTGAGATTTGTATGAATGATTGCATTTCTGATTGAGAAAACATTGCAGCTAAATTGTTGATTATATATATTTTTTCTATTTTTGCAAGTACTGTTGAATAACTAGCATATATTTCTGGATTGCTTGCAAATACTGTTGCTCTGCTGCTAATACCATGGTTATATAATCCACTAACTCTTTTTGTAACAACATTTACATGTGAGAGGAAAGTTTTCTTCTTCAACAAGCATTGCAAGATTCAAGTCATACTCCGTGGTTCCTTGGTCAAGTGGTTATGAATTCCTGCCTTTATTCAATAATCATGATCCTACAGGGCAAAAAATGGATTCTTGATAATTTCAGCTTCTACAAATAGAAAAAGGAGAAGGGGCGAACTTCAGTAGTTACTACCCCAATTTAGATTTTGGCTAGTTAATATGACACTTTGCCTTTGTCAGATGAAGTGCTGCTGTTGCACATCCCTCTCGTTTCCTAGCCCAGCAGATAATTGTAACAACTTTTCACCTCCATTACCTTGTCCTTTTCATTCTCGTCAGATAATGTGCTTTGTCCATCCTGTTGTCTTGAAATGAACACGACAAGGTTACTGCAATTTATAAATATTGAAAGCAAAATTAAAGTAATATGACACGAATCCATCTCAGTTTTACAGAACTCCATACTTGCCATTCCACAGAGGGTAATACTTCACATGCTATTCCAGGCCTATAATATTTATATGTTATTCTGCAGTTTAAATTAAAATTTTATTCTGCTATAAATCCTGAACTCATCAATAAGTTCTATATTAGTATGAATCTCGTCAACTTTGTTTAGAGGACATTTTATATAAAGAGGCACTATATTCATGCAACATGACTGAATTGACATATGTAAGATAATTTTTAGCTGGAGACTAATTTCATTTTGACAAAAAAGAGTGTACTAATCTAAATAATTTCTCTAAAATATTTTAGCTTTTTTCTATAACTTCATAAAATGATACAAATAAACAACGACGTTCGACCCATTATGGCTATTTAATAAAGTATTTCTCATTCCCCTCTTATAATTTCCCTTCCCTCATGTTATCTCATTTATCTTTGTTCGTTAGAAAAAATGAAGCCACGAGCCTTTTCTAATGAATTTTATTGCGATGCACAAACTGTATATCCAATCAAAGTTCTTCTATTGGTGTGCCATTCTTTGCATTGCTGACTTCTGTTAGCATGAAGATCTAAACAGGCTTGGTAGCAGGGCTCTGGAAGCCTTTGAACAAGGAGATAGAGACTGGAATAGTATCTTCTAAGCCCCTATTTGGGCTCCATTTTAATGTGATTTGGGAGACGATGTGTTTTGAAATAGTGATTTTTTGGAGAATGTGTGGTTAAAAGATAAGAAAAAGTTTTGAGTTTACATGTAATATTATTTTATGGAAAAATGTGTGATGGAAAATGAGTTTTGAAAAAATGTATTTTGAAAAAAATGGAGTCCAATTAGGGGTCAAGTAAGATACTAGATGGCTGTGTCTGGCTGTCTATAGACAGGAGTATCTCTAGCATGGGGGGAGCTGACAATTATCTTTTAAAGGAGTCTGGTAGGACTTGTAGACATTAAGGAATTATGGATGCATAATATCGTGATTCGACATTGTCGGAACAATGAAAATGTGGACATCACTGCTTAGTATAGGCAGTAGATTACCATAATTGCAGTTTCCTCTCCTTTTTTGTTGCTTTCTTTCTTTCCTTTTTCCTCTTCTGGTTCTATCTGTTTGAGGGGAATGGCTGATTGGGCACTTTAAAGTTCTGGAAAGTATCTTGAGTCCATGCTTGGTGGGGATTAAAATTAGATTTTTAGTAGATTTTGATAGAAGTTGATGAAATGAGTGGTGAAAAGTTGTGGCCTCATAAAATACGTGGTTAAAATTAATTGTTGACTTTGAAGTCAAAGTCAACAATTTTTAATCTGTACAAAACAGGGGCTGAATATATCTCCTTGAACCGATACAAGGTCAGAGATTGAGTGCCTGAGATTGCAGGTGCTCTCCAGCTAAGCATTTGGATTTTCAAATATGTTAATATTAGGCAGTGTTGGAGCGCTTCATGTTTCATCTAATTGATTCTAATGATGAAGCCGGTCTCTTGAGTTCTGCTCCTTTGCAAGCCACTACCAACTTCCGATGATAACTGAGCACAGCGCCTGACGAGATAGTTTACTTATGCAGTTTGTTAATGGTGTGATCTTTCGATAGAAAAAAAAGTACTAAATTGTTTTTGCAGTTCTAGAAATAGCTTGTATCACCAGTTTGAAGATGTCATTGTGCTTTTCCACTTTGGAGATCACAATTACTGACATGCTACTGATTGACAGCATTGCATCTTAATCCTTTCCTTTTTTATATATATCTCCTCCCACCAAAAAATTAAAAAAATAATAATAATAAAGAAGAAGAAGAAGAAATGCTCCTTTCTTTGCTTGCATAAAGTGGCTGGAGCTTTGGCAATCTGGCTTTATGTTATGCTGACATGTTGTGGACTGTTATATTACTGAACACTGACTTGACCCAACAATCATCTCCCTCATTTCTCTGCAGGATGATGATAAAGAATTCAAGATTAATTGGAGACGAGTTGCTACCACAAGCTTGTTTGGATTTGGATTTGTTGGACCTGTCGGCCACTTCTGGTAAGTATTCTTTGTCAATTGATTGTCAACATACAGTTTCAATTATTAGAAATTTGATTTCTAAATTGGTAAAAATTGAAAGTATATTTTAGTATAAATGGATGCCTCTTTGGTAAATTTAACTTCTGGCTATTCAGGTACGAAGGACTGGATCGGTTCATTAGGCTGCGACTACAGCTACGACCAAATTCATTTCGGTTTGTAACTACAAAAGTAGTAGTTGATGGTATGCTCTTTGGGCCATTGGATTTACTGGTATTCTTCACTTACATGGGGTTTTCAACGGGGAAAAGTGCTGCTCAGGTTAAGGAAGGCGTGAAGAGAGATTTTCTCCCGGCCTTAGTTTTGGAAGGAGGCGTATGGCCAATTGTTCAAGTGGTCAACTTTCGATATGTTCCTGTGAGGTATCAACTTCTTTACGTCAACTTCTTCTGTTTGTTGGATAGCTGTTTCCTTTCGTGGATCGACCAACAAGAAGATGCTCCTTGGAAGCAATGGTTCAAATCTTTTTCACCTTTGAAGGAACAAGAACGACGAGGGGGATGATTTCTTTTCCCGATTGTTTCCTTTTCAACTTCAGTTAAGAGTGATCTTCACGGTAAATACATTTCTGAGAAACATTAATCAGTAAATGAAATCTCTTGAGTGCATGTGTGGTGCAGAATTAAAAAAGAAAAAATGAAGTAGAAATCTTGTCTATTATATTGTGCGTACTAAGCATGTATTGAAGTTGGCAATTTCTCGAGGGAAGATTACATTGGCTTTTATGTAGCATTTTCGTAATAAGAATCTATGCGTTCTTGTTCAGTACTATTGCGTGCAATTAGTATGTAAGCTCAAGAACGCTAAAAAGAAAAAAATGTGTCAAATTGATACAATATACATTGTCAAGACGGGATGTAAATCTTTGAAAAATAAGTAGTGTTTTCACTCAGTGAGGATCTTGCAACGTGTACTTGTTGATGCAGCGCCAATTGAAACAACTAATGGAGAATGAGAAACAAGTTTACAAAGAAGAAGAAATCAGAGGCAAAAATAGCAGAAGGAAGAAAACAGTATAAGATGGAGAAGAATAATGGAGGGGAAGGGAGGAAAATTTGGCAAAAAAGTTCAATTCATTTTATTCATTCATCTTCCGTCTTTTGTTTCCAGACCAAACCAAAACATATAAATAACTAAATAAGCAAACCTAATATAAAAGGGTTTGGGCCCATCCATAATACAAGCCCAATAATTAAAAACATAAATAAGAATCCACAGTAGAAAAATAAATCTCGATGGATGTCTGCATCAATTCTCCCGAGGTGGGAGAAAAAATTCAACCGTATCGAGTGGATAAATCACAAAATGCCAGTGTCAACCTTCCAACCATAAACTAAGTGGTTGAACAAACTTCTTCTTATGCCCATAAAAGCGTGTCAATGAAGGTCTGAATCTGGTGTCCCCACCAACTCCCCCTGAATGGGTGGATTGAAATCTGGACAAAGAAAGATCTTGTTGACTCCGATACATCTCCAATAAATCTGGGTCGAGCTGTTGGAGTGTCTATCTCGGAATCCATGTACAATCAAAATCAGGTCGATCAACCCAACAAACAAGGAAGCATTGAACCTCTCCATCATTAGTCAACATAATCTATTCATCTAAAATAACATCAATTTTATTTTTGTGTGCTATGATATTAGGTTAGAAGTGGCAAGAGATTCAGGCTTAAGGTCTATAGATGGAGGTAGAAGAGAATAATCGGAGGAATTGAAATGACTTTTATAAACAACTAAATCCTCAACATTAAAAGTGGGGCGGTATTCAAGATATGGTGGAAGATCAGTAACATATGTATTTGGGCCAACTTGCTTTAAAATTTTAAAATGACCAGCACTACGTGCCTACAATTGGAGATGGATCTAGGTAGACGACATCTCGGTCTAATTCTGACCATAACGTAATCTCCAATATGAAACTCAACATGTTGTTTATACAAATCAACTCGAAGTTTATATGATGTATTACTGGCTTCAAATTGTTAATTGATCTCAATATGCAAGTTATGAAAATGTTGTGTAAATGCCTCAGCTCACATAGACACTCTAGCATGTGACATAGGATTGAGATTTAAAGGCTTTCTAGGCTTATAACCACGAATAACTTCAAAGGGACTCAAACCTAAAGTTCGATTCATAGAACTGTTATATACAGTTTGAGATGTAGGAAGAATCAAATCCCAATTTCTAATATTTTCCCGGACTAGACATCTTAATAAATTACCAAGACTATGGTTAACTACTTTCGTTTGACTGTCAGTCTAACGCTGGTATGTCGTAGAAAATTTCAATTAGTACCAACCTTTTGCCACAAGGTTATCCAAAATTGACTAGTGAAATGAACATCCATATCTGACACAATGGTCTTAGGAAGACCATACAATTTGACAATTTCTTTAAAGTACAATGTGGCAACTTTGGACGCATTTGAGGTCTTGCTACAAATGATAAAATAAGTCATTTCCGAGAAACAATCCACTACTACAAAAATAGAATCATGCTTCTTTGGGATGCGTGGAAGTCCTAACACAAGATTCATATTGACAACTTGCTAAAGGCAATTAGGGACATGAATAGGTGTGTATAGACCAAGGTTTTACCTCTTCAGTTTGGCCAACTGACATGTATTACATGTATTAACTATCTTAGCCACATCTTTTTTCAAAGTAGGTCAATAGAATGGACAACCAATATTCTTTATGGTTAGAATTGATGCCCAAACTGACTGGCTTAGCCTCCCGCTTGATTTTTTCACACTGAAGTCTCACATTGAAGTTCGAGAGATATACAATTTATTGGCTCAAAAAGGTAACCCTCCTCAAGGTGAAAACCATCAATAGTATCAATCGTCCACCTTGCAAAGCAAGAAAAATATCCTTAAAATCGGAACATGTTTCGTACTCTTCCTTAAGTTTTTCAAAACCTTTGACCTTGACGTTCATGACCGACAAAAGGGAGATACGATGACTTAACGAATCGACCACTTGGTTCTCAACACCTTTCTTATGTTTCAAAATAAAAAAATTGGCTTGTAAATATTCAATCCTGCGATTATGCGTAGAATTCAACCTTTTCTTGGGGTTAAGATGATAGAAGGCCTCATGGTCTGAGTAAAGATCAAACTCTTGGGGTAGCAAATAATTGCACCAATAGCGTAAATCCTGTACAATTGCATACAATTCCTTATCATAACTCGACTACCGTTGTTTGAGATCATTTAACTTCTCACTGAAATAAGCACAGAGTGACGTTCCTGACTAAGGACACCACCTATTCCTACCTCGGCACACTCGACTGCAAAAACTTTGGAGAAGTCGAGAAGGCGCATGGGACCTTCTGTCATTCGCTTCTTGACTAACTTAAAAGCTTTAGTCGCTTCTTGCGTCCAATGAAACTCTATTCTCTTCATGCACTCCGTAACAGGAGCCATAATTGTGCTAAACCTGTTGATGAAGGACGACAAAATGTAACTAGGCCATGAAAACACTTGACGTCATGTATTGTCTTAGGTTTAGGCCAACCAACAATTGCCCGAATCTTGGCAAGGTCAGTAGATAGATACCCCTGTAGAGGATATAATGAATCCTAAGAAAACAACTTTATCGGATAAGAGAGAACATTCCTTGACATTAGCATACATTTTTGTTGTACAAATGGTAGAGCAAACCTATATGAGATGATCTCGGTGTTGTTCCTTAGTTTTACTATAGATGAGAATGTCATCAAAGTATACGATGATGAATTTACCCATGAAAGGTCGAAGAGTTTGTGTCATTACTTGCATAAAAGTACTTGAAGTGTTGGTTAGTCCAAAGGAGGTCAACTACTTATAAAGACCATCTTTCGTTTTAAAAGTGATTTTTAACTCATCATCCGCGCGCATCATAATCTGGTGAATTACCACACTTTTCAAATCAATCTTAGAAAATATTGTTGTAACAACTATCATATCCAACATATCGTCAGCCTAGGGGATAGGAAATCGATACTTCACTTTGATCCTATTGATGACACGACTATCTATGCACATCCTCCAAGTGCCATCTTTCTTAGGAGTCAAAAGGACGAGAACTGCACAAGGACTTAAACTCTAGCAAATGAATCCTTTGTGAAGGAGTTCATGTACTTGTCTGAAGTTCAGCATGTTCAGTTGGATTCAACCTATAATGAGACAAATTTGGAAGAAACGATTTCAGAACAAAATCAATGGCACGTTGAATGTCCTGTAAAGGAGGCAACTTGTCAGGTAGGTCTTCAGGGAAGACATCTCGAAACTTTTGAAGGAATGACTGGGCTTCCGCAGGGGCTACTATTGGGGAGTTCAATGGAACCTTCATAACAACCACGTCAAACACAACAGAATCACCTGCAAGTGCATGCTCAAACTTTGTAGGGCTAATGATACGTAACCCTTTTCGTTCCACCCTTTTCTTTACTTTCTGTGAGCCAACAAGTTTTAAAGGTAGTGGATTAACGTGAATCTTCTTCCCATTAAATACAAAGAAACAAGAATTAGATCGACCATAGATAATTACATCTAAATCGAACAACAAAGGTCGACCAAGAATGACACATCGATTGAAATGACTCATACCATATATGATCCTTATACTCGAGGAACTGGGTAAGTACCGAATAACGCTCTTTTACAACTATAGAAGAAGTATCAACTCATGGAACGCTATACATTTGAGGGTGAGACACTAGTTTCAATCCGTTGAAACCTTTTTAATGCAACTACCACCATCCATGATAACTTACAACGAACCCTTATTATTGATCTTACTACAAGTATGGAAAATGACATGTCCTATCCTTCGTGTCAAATGTCTCCAGCTTCTGAATTCACTCCAATTGCATATGGTAAAGCAGCAGTGCCGTGATTTTGTGATGATTGTCTCTCTGTTGTGGTGATGGTGTGAGTAGAGAGTGACTGAAATTGAAATGAAATGAGATTATGATGAATTGAGATTTTGTAAAGCAGCAGTGCAGACTATGATGAATTGAAATGAATTTGAGTTTGTAGACAGTTTGGACGGCTATGATGGCAGATGCCGGCGGCGGTTCAACTGTGATGGCGCGATGGGCTGTAGAATTTCTGAGTGAAATCGAACCCGTTGGTTGTGATTTATGAATAGAGTGTTGGGTTGGAGTCGATGGAGTGGAGTTGCCGATGATTGAGGAAATGCCGACTGTGGTTGTGGTTACTTGGATGCCTTTACTAAGTGGCTGCGGTGAGGAGTGGTTTGTGCGGCGAAGAGGTAGTGTTGAGGGCGATTGAAGTGGGCCATTTGTGAATGCTATGGTGGTTGATTGATGTAAGGTTGCGGTGGATTGATGTGATGAAGGTAGTGGGTTAATGGGTCGATGATGATGCAAGATCAGAGAAGATGGCAAATGTTGGTGGCTGAGGTGTGGCCGACGACGTGGCGTGGTGGTTGCTATAGGGTTTACTGGATTGGGTTGGCTATTAGGCTAATGGGCTAGGGTATTGAGTGTATTTGGGTTCTATTATGATTGAGCTGATTGCTTGTTGGGCTGAGGTGGGTTGATTATATGGGCCAACTGTTATTGGACTGTAGTGGATTTGTAGGATAATGAACAATTGGATAGTGAAATGAGGTGTAATATGAGGATGTTTTGGTAACGAGTTCTAATTGGGCTTTGGACTAATTTATAGTTAGGGGCCAATGTGTTAGGTTAACGGAAATGGATTAATGGGGACAATTGGGCTGAGTGAAATTTGGGTTAAATGGTTGCTTATCTCTGTAGGCATTTAGGGTGAATTAGGATTATGAGATTTACCTGAAGAGTGGATTGAGATGTTATCTAGATAAAATGGTTAAAAATTTGAGGAATAGCATATTACAAAATTTGAGGAGCAGCGTGTAACAATAGGACTCTTGATGATACATATTTTTTTTTCCAATCTTTTTTTTTTCACGCTTTTTTTAACTAAGGAAGAAAAACAGGAAAAAGAAAATTGTTGTCACAACAAACTCTTCTCTTTTGTGCTATGCTAGGATTTTGGAGAAACTGGTCGATGATTCGTAATTATGGACATGGCGGAGGTGCATGATTTTGTGTAAATGACGAAAAAAATTTCTGGATTATAATTGAAGTATTTTTCAAGTTATAGCTCTGATACCAAATTTGATGCAGCACCAATTAAAACAATCGATGGAGAATGAGAAATAAGTCTACAGAGAAGAAGAAATCAGATGCAGAAATAGCAGAAGAAGAAAACAGTATAAGGAGAAGAAGAATAGGGTAGAGGAGGAAATTTTGGCAACAAACCACAACTCATTTTATTCATTCATCGTCCGTCTTCTGTTTTCAATCCAAAACTATGTAAATAACCAAATAAACAAACCTAAAATAAAGGGGCTTGGGCCAACTCATAATACATGCCCAATAATAGAAAATATAAATAGGAGTCCTCAATAGAAAAATAAATTTCGATGGAGGTCAGCATCACATATTTGGCTAAGCCTAATGAATTTAAAATAAGTAAATAAGCAGGTTTTTTGAAATAGGTAATTTTTATCAAATAACTTAATAAATAGCATATTTACTTGTGTTAAAATGTGTGTGAATATATATTGGCACAAACCTAATTACTTTGCAACTGCCCAAGGTATGATAATGGGCTGTTCTGCAGCCCGGGTACATGACTGGCTGTGCTGGGCCAGCCCAGATGACAAACGACTGTGTACTGTGTGGATATCAGTTTGTTAAAGGGTAAATTCCATATGGCAATTATACTTTTCCCATGTGTTAATCAGGTATTGTAATTCAATTTTGTTCAATCTAGTAATTATACTTTAATTTGATTTAATTAAATAAATATACTTCTAATTTTTTATTTCAATTCAAATAACTTTTGTCAAATTTCACATAATTAATTGACTGTGAGCTATTGATCTCCGTCGGTTCAAATGATAGAATTGAACGGAGTTTAAATAATGTAATTATAGTTGCACCACATTCTTTTATGATCACTTTTAATTTCAAAGACGGTCCTCAATATGTGCTCATTTTTGCACTTACGTCCTCAATTTTTCATCACATTTTTACCATTAATCTTTGATTAATTAGCACATATTGTAATTGATGACAAATTTTGTTTAAATATTCTACTAACGTACAAATAAATGAAGATTTTCATTTTATCAAACATGTATTTGTTTCTTTTGGTTCTTTACAAGTACAAAAGGTAAATAAGTCTTTTTATGCTCTCTTAACAAATTTTTTTGAACAAAAATCGTCACAAAAAGACAAAATGTGTGAATGAATATAATGTTGATGGTAAGAATTGATGAAAAATTGAGCAAACAAGTGCAAAATGAGCAAGTGTTAAGAACATTCATTGTAATTAAAATGTAGCATAGTTAATGAGGATTGTGGTATGAATATAATTTTTTTTTCAATTAAATATTATTTTCTTGATATTTAATTATGAGAAAATTATTTCTTCAATTCCATCTGGTAAGAGTTGTTCTCTTATTCCTTTAATCTCTAATCCAGTTTATTGAACAATACATAAATGCACTATAACTAATCGAGATTCATTTCATGTGGCCCATCAAATTTACTGCTTGCTTTGGAGAATTATAATGTGATTATAATGAAAAAGAGTAGTCAGTCCCACGAAACGTGTGAATAATAAGTAAATAGAAGTTGTAAATACATAGTTAAATTAATATTTGATTTTGATCTGTGAATTATAATGAAATTATAATTTTTCCCAAACAAGAAAATAGGCCCTACAAGTGGAATAAAAATTTCAGGTTTTACTTTTTATCACTATCCTCTTGGCAGCAAACAGCAAAGGATTCTTCAAATGATCATTTAGTGTAATGGTTTTTACTTATAATCAATAAAATAGTGACATTTGGGGAGGGATGAAATTCTTTAAAAACAAAGAACCCCAGCCTCAATGATTGAATCTCTGCTATGGCGAAAATTTTAGAGAGCTGTCCTCAATTAAAATTTTAAAAAATTATAAATTTGAATGAATTTCTACAAAATTTATAAAAACATCATTAAAGAGGGTGAAAATTCAGAACTGTTTGTTATGAGTATTTTTAAGCTTGAAATTCCTTTATTACTGAAATCCTTATAAATTGAGAGCTATAGGGGACACGTAGATTAATTTAGTGGATTTTAACCTTCTCTATTGGTATACTTAGAATTCATAAGGACTTTTAAAATTCACTAAATTTTCAATTGTGGACACCCTAATAGGATTTTCACTTCGAATATTATTGCTTTTGTGGCAATATTCTTCCTTTGACATCGAATGAAAGAACCCTATTGTCATAGTTGTGGTCTTTGCGATTAAAGTTGACATGTTATCGGGGTGTTTAACCTATGTTCTCACTTCCTTTATTTGATCAACAAACAATTTTAGCATGTTTTGTGGAGAATTTGTATCGTGTATGCGGATGTATCTTTGTGGTTTGTACATAGTGTAATTTTATGGGTTTATAATTTAGGGGAAGGTAACGATTAAAATTGTTGGGGTCCAAATTATCTTTTTTATAGTTTGGTTGAGTTAATAAGATTGTAACTCCAAATATTTTGCTGCAAAAAATTCTGAAATATGTTTTTGTTGCTGATTTAGTGTGATACTTAAAATCCCGAATGTTTATTTTCTTACCGGATTTTGCTGTATGTACATGGAATCTATACATATAGCTTGACACGATGTGATATGATATTCTGTCATTGAACACTGCTAAAGAAATACATTGTTGGCAGTCAATCCAGTGCTGCCAACACTGCATCTGGCACTTGTATAGGGAGATTTCCCCGATTTTCCTTGTACAAGTAGTTTAATCATTTCTTACTTAAGTGTGAGACAAGACGTGTTCTCCGACGAGCATAAGTGGACCTTTTAGAACATTGATGGATAGGATTGCTTCAACCTTATAGTGGATGCATCAGTTGAACATATGATTCCTAATAAACTGATATTCTTTTATATATTTAATTGCAGTAGTTGTTTTATGTATGTGCATGTATAGGTAAATTGTTTCAAATAGAAGTCATTTATTTTTTTTATCAAATTAAAGTTTATTGGCAATTAATATATGTTAAAATTAACAAGGATCCACTACAATCATATGAAATGTTGGGAATTTATCTTCCAGGATACATTTGACTTCACCTTTGACTTGACGAGGATGATATAACTTATTTCTATGTCGCATTTACAACTGAAACTTATATGTCTTGATCCTGACGAGAAGAAATGCCTCGAACCTGTGTAAACGTATAAATCGTGCCTATGAAGGACAAAACGAACCCCGACGGACCACACCACACCACACCACGGCATAGACAATTGAATGATGTATAAAACTGGTTACTGTAAAGAGGAAGGGGATTATTAATGACAAATAGGAAGCCATTGAGCCTAGTGAAAAATAATGTATAACACACACACACACATTTATATGTATGTGTATAGGAGTCAATAAGAATAATAAATGATACTAATGATAAAATATTTAACAGACTGAGAATCATCCTGAAAAAGGGATGGGAGCCTCGTCTTGGGGGTCCAATCTAAGGTGAAAATAAGTTAATATGAAGAAGATAATATGTAAACATAAAAAGTAGAGTAACTGAATGATGTAATAATATCTCTTAACATTTTTCCTTTCAAAAGGAGGGCTATATTTATCCGAAAAATATAATTTTCTTTAGTTCAAAAATTTAAGATCGTAACTAGATGTTTATGCATATGTTATAATCAAGAAATATAAAATTAAAAATTTACTCAAATTTGATGATCAATTGGGTCTAAATCACGAATTTCTAGCTTTCTAGATCACGAACTTTCAATTTTTGATTCGAAGAACTTGATACTTGTAATCTTCTATTGTACTCTTTAAAGTTCAAGACTACACTGACGGGTGAAAACATTCTTTTAATTAAATTAAAATTCAAAAATCGAATTCTAGATTGGACGAACCAAGAAGAGATCACAAAAAGAAAGAAAGAAATTTTCAGATTTTCTCTTTTTTCCGTTGTGAATTTTCAAGTCCTTCAGATGTCCATTTACAGGCAAAAATTCAATCCCCAAGGCCATGTCAAATTAGACCTCAATTTGGTATATTGGTAGGTTATCATTAATATGAGTTTTGCTATGTGACACTCCGATGTACACCACCCTCACAAGAGGAGGACCCGCGATTGTGTACAAACAACAAAAACCCCATCATATACAGTGAAGGCAGAGTCCTCGACATTTGTGAACGGAGGTAGTTAGTGGCACTGATTTATGGCGAAGGGAAGAAAATGAATGGGTTTGAGACGAGGTGATCTTTTTGCTATTGTCATATTCTTGAGGGTTTATGTGAGATTTACTTATTTATTTATTTTGATATTTTTTGTTTTCTATTTATTTAAAGTGAATAGTGAAGTTATCTTTTTACATGTTCTTAACATTCAAATTAAACGGAATATGTCAACAGGGATGCGATTTACAATTAAGTGAAATGATGGGGATGTCAAATGTTAAAAAAAGATTGATGATAGATTAGTAACATATTGCAAATGTTGTAGATGAAAAGTGCAAGTTTCCCTAAATAAAAAAAAAAGCAATAAATTCACATAAAAAAGGAAAAAATTGCATTAGTTTATGTTTAGTAATCTAAGAATGTATTTAATACGCATTTCGTACTGAATACACGATTAGACAAAACATTAAAAACATTTTTGGTTAAACCTTAAAATGGAGCAAATTTAAGTGAAAACGCCCCTTTTAAAATACAATCTTTTATTACTAAAATTCCACAAAATGTCAATCTTTAATAAAGTGTGACACGTTTGAAAAAGGAAGTTACGAATGTTTGAATTTCCATTTTAAACTGTCAACTTGCTAAGAGTAGCTTAAATTCATTTATATTAATTCATTTTGTAATATTTAACCAAAATGAGAGTATAAGATCGTGATTCATTTGAGAACACCTTCAGATGGTTCGTTTTAGTTTTAGACGGATCGAATGACTCGTTTGAACATTATAAGATTTGATATTATATTATGATTTGAAGTCGACTTAAAATATCAAATTTGTTAAAAAGAATAGTTTAATCCCTTTTATGTTACTTCATATTTTTATATTGAATCGAAATGGAATTACTTTTAAATCTTAAGCTTAAAAGTTTGTTTTAAGTATACTTAGTTTTATTTTAAGCTAAACCAAAAATTCTATGATATTTATTACCTACTTATATGTTAGGCTTAGCCAAAATTCTCTAATGGTGTCCCGAACTCTTCGACCAAACATGTTTTAGATCACTTCGAGAGTTTTTTCTTGAATCAATGCAGATTTGCTGATCCCCGTAGACTTCGGTACCACATCTAATTACATGACACTTAAACTCGAAAAAGAAAAATTCATTGGCATTAGCGGATAAGAATTTCTGTTAAAACATTCCACCAGTTAAGGACTTCCTTATTTTTGAATATTTTCTTTTCAGATATATATAGAGAAGAAAGAATTATCCCTAAATTTTCTGAAATTTTCTGGATCAAAAACTCGTTCTTTTGACCACATTATCATATGCTGAAATCTTTGAAGTAGAGAGAGAAAAGTATGAGAGAGAAGGGTCAAGATCCATAGACATACAGTTGGATTTGGATATAGTAGCTATATATAGACATATATATTAACTACTCTCGTATACTGGCAGTGTTCATGGATTACTTGAGAGAAATAGAAGGCAAAAGTGCTCATGATCCCTTTTCCAGCAGGCTTAATCAGACGAAGACGAGAAGACGTGTGTGGATTCCGGGACCGGTAATCGTCGGGGCCGGCCCGTCGGGATTAGCCGTATCAGCTTGTTTGAAAGAAAAAGGTTTGCCAAGTTTGGTTTTAGAGAGATCTAATTGTATAGCATCTTTATGGCAGCTAAAAACTTATGATCGCCTCAGACTTCATTTGCCTAAGCAATTTTGTGAGCTGCCCTTTATGTCATTTCCTGAAGACTTCCCAACGTACCCTAGTAAGCAACAGTTCATTCAATACTTGGAAGCTTATGCAAAGAAGTTCGACATTAGGCCGGTGTTCAACGCGAATGTAGTGAGTGCCGAGTACGACCAGAGGCTTGGATTCTGGCGAGTATGGACCGTAGGGTCGAAGGACAACGAGATTGATCATGAGTACGTAAGTCGGTGGTTGATCGTGGCGACAGGTGAAAATGCGGAGGGAATGGTCCCACAAATTGAAGGGACTGAGGAGTTTGGAGGGACTATAATTCATACAAGTAGGTATACAAGTGGTGATGCTTTTAGAGGGAAAAGAGTATTGGTTGTTGGCTGTGGAAACTCTGGAATGGAAGTCTGTTTGGATCTATGCAATCATAATGCTATTCCTTCTCTTGTGGTTAGAGATACAGTAAGAATACCTCTCTCTCTCTCAGAATTAATAAACATTTTTAGGGTTTTTTTTTTGGGTTCCTTTGAGTTTTTAAGTTTCCATTTTTACAAGAAAATGTTCTACATAATATCAAGTCTGTTATTTTCAAAATAGAAGAGAGCTGAGATTTTGGAGGATTTTCCTTACAAAATAACAAGTTTTTAAATAAAAGCATCTATGTGCATGGAACTAATAAGTGTTTCTTGTACATAACTTCATGCTTAAGCTTTGCTCTTCGTACAAACTTTACCATTTTCTAGGATTTGGATTAACTTTTTTTAAATTAATTCTATTTAAATCGAGAAGAAATTTTGACGTTATTCTTAACTGTTCAAATTTAGGGTTTTATGTCACATAAAATTAATGTGTTATTTTCGTGATTGTCAAGTACCCCTTTGCTTATGGAGTATAATGGCTCACTAGAGATCACATAATTTTACAAATTTACTCATCATTGTATATTATTTTTGTTGGGTCCTATCTTTTTAATGTTGAACCAACTTGTCCGAGATTCCACGGGGATATTGAATTCACTTTCTTTTTGTTTTTCGTGTGACCGTTTTCGTGTGCTTTGTATTGAAAATACTAGGTGCACATTCTACCACGAGAGATGCTCGGAAAGTCGACTTTCGTGCTGTCAATGTGGCTACTAAAGTGGCTGCCCATGAGCCTTGTAGACAGCCTATTGTTGTTGGTGTCAAGGCTGATAATAGGAGACACAGCTAAATTCGGCATTGAAAGGCCACAAATGGGACCTCTTCAGGTGAAGAACCTGTGTGGAAAGACACCAGTGTTGGATGTTGGAACACTTGATAAGATCAAAAGTGGAAACATCAAGGTACTGATCAATACTTTGTCTAACCCATGCAAATTGATAAATAAAATCACTTTTTATTAGTCAACTTCGTTAACTACAAGTGTTTGTTGGATCCCATGATATAATATCTCTTTTGCAATGATACAAAATTCACTTATTTGAGCAAAGAATCATAGGAAAATGACACCTTTTCATTGTTTTTATAAGCTAAATATCCTACGTTGTGAATCTCCTTTCTAATTATAAGTGTTAATTATGATCCCATATTTAGCCCCAGTTTGAGTTACATTAAAATTTTTATTTTCATTCTTTTACTCATTTTCAACCGCACATTATTCAATAAAATAATATTTTCTATCACATCAATAACTTTTTCTTCTTTTTCAATCACACATTCTCTATCAATCTAATATTTCAGAATACATTCTTTCCAAATAATGTGATTCAAACACACCCTTAATATCTAAATATGCTTATTAATGATGAAAAGAGAGGATATCGATTCATAATTGTGTAACTTTGACTTTTGTAGGTCATAAACCCCAAATGGAAAGAAAATAAGGTAAAAAGAAGAAAAAAGGATCAAAAGCTTTCAAAAAATGAAGTTGGGGACCAAATTGCATAAGGGCAAAAAGTTGGAGGACTTGTGTTGCAATTTATGGAGGGAAAAATTGAAATGAAAGTCAAATTTCGAGGATCAAATTGTACAAAATTAAAGTTAAGCGCCTTAAGTGCAAATTACAAGAGGACATTCGTGTAAAAAGAAAAATGAGGAATCATTTTGGAAGATTGTACATTTTAGGCCAAATAGTAAATACCCTATATTCTTGTAGGAATAGATATATACCCCCTAATCTTATGTGACCTCTTTGAGCTATTTTCAAAAACATTTAATGTGATTATTTAGTTTTATTCGACATAGAGTTATAGTAGGTTAAATTAAATAATTAGAGATAATTTTGATCGATAGAGGTAATTAGCTAAAAGTGGAAAATCGGATCTAACATTGTAAATGTGTAATTTGTTAATTGGTTTGTGGAGAAATATATTAGGTGCGGTTAAGCAAAACAATGAATTCCAACCATGTTTTCCTCCAAAATTTTCTAAGAGTGTGTTTGATTGGCATGAAAAATATATTTTAGAAAATTAAAATATTTTCTTTGTTTTGAGGAAAATAAAAACTTACAATAAAAAAAAAAAAATTTCCTTAAAAACAAGGAAAATTAGACATATGTTTAAAAGTTGAAAAATATTTTCCATGGGAAAAAGTAGCAATCAAACATTTCAAAGTAAGAATTTGAGTGGAAAATTGATATTTTCCATAGAAAATAAATGCAATCAAACCAATGTTGTCAAAATCAGCTCAACCCGGTTGGTTCAACAGGCAAAACCGGGATCTAGACCCAAAATCGGGCTAAATTATGCCCGTATAATTGATTATTACAAAATCGCCCAAAACCCATTAAACCGGTGAACCGGTCACGATTTTGAGCGGTTTTACCGATTTTTTTTTTTTATGATTAAATTTTTTTAACTTCATGGATGGACTTCATAAATTATAATTATAACAATTCAAAGACCTATAAATATTTATTGGATGCCATGCTCATTTTATAGATGCACTTTTATCAATTAATTTCATAAACTTCAAATGTGAGATAATGCCTTTTATATATGCTCTTCTCTTCAATGGTTTCATAAACTTCCAATGTGGGATAGTGACATAACAAAAAAAAAAATGTTAAAATGCCCATTAAAATCATTTTTCAAATGTATGTCTAATTGACTAATTAGATTTTGAATCCCAACTAATTAAATTGTAATATTTACCTTCATCATTTCATTTATTTGATTTTCAAATTTAACTTAAATTGAACTTGATTATTAATATATTAATGTTATATATTATTTTCTATAAGTTTAAACTATTTTAATTTAACAANTGTAATATTCACCTTTATCATTTCATTTATTAAATTTTCAAATTTAACTTAAATTGCATATGATTATTAATATATTAATGTTATATATCATTTTCTATAAGTTTAAACTATTCTAATTTAACAAAGTAAATTATTTTAACATATTGATTTTTAGTTTTTGAAGTATCGAAACTAATTGTAGGATAATGAATCTAATTAACAAAGATATATTTACTTTGAATTATTAATATGAAAATTTAAAAAAATTATCATTTCATAGTATTTTATTATTTTTGTATGTATATTGCATCCGATTGGATCCCGGTTCGACCCCGGTTGAACCTTTTAACCCTTCACATTTTCCGGGTCGATGACCAGGTCGATTTTCAAAACATTGAATCAAACATACCCTAAGTGTTTATATTTTCTTAGTTTGTAGAGTTTTAGTTTATTTTCCCTTATTTTCAAATTATAATTTTAATTGTGTGTGTGTGTGTTTTTTTATTGTTAGAATTAAATTAATTAAAGTTGTATAACATAAAGTAAACATTTTTCAAGAGATCGACAATTTAGACTCAAAAAATCTACTTTATTACTTGATCACAACCTGTACATTTGCGCACTTTATAGCGAACAAACATCAACCCGTTCGATGCTACCTATCTCGGGATGAAAACAACTATCGAACTCACCCAATACTAGTGTGGCTTATAATCGAGCCCCGAGGCTCACACCTCATACGTCTCCATTATACAAAGTTTTCGGGCTAAGACCGTTGCTGTGTGCTCTTTGGAGAATGTACGATTAAAAATTAGGAAAAAAATTTAAATTTACGTGTAAAATTATTTTGTTAGAAAAATGTGATTAAAAATGAATTTGAGAAAAAAATAAATTTAATGGAGTGGAGCTTGGCTTAA
The DNA here is from genome assembly GCA_903798385.1 of Fraxinus cuspidata. Lineage (NCBI taxonomy): Eukaryota > Viridiplantae > Streptophyta > Magnoliopsida > Lamiales > Oleaceae > Fraxinus > Fraxinus cuspidata. The sequence continues at coordinate 26,171 of CAIGRP010111539.1, forward strand.
ATTCATATCTTTTCAATGAGCATTAATGGACTCGATTGTATTCATATAATCCAAATTTCATATATAAGCTTACGCCAATCAACTTTTGATCGGTCATACTCTTTGTTTGAGCTCCATTTTGATAAGAAAATGTGCTTTGAATCTGTGAATTTTTAGAGAATATGTAGTTAAGAAAGATAGAAAAAATTTAAATTTACATGTGAAATTATTTTATAAAAGAATGTGTGATTGAAAATAAATTTTGAAAAAATAATTTTTTATAAAATGGGAGCCAAATATATGCTTAAATTATCAACCTCCAAATTGCTTATTTGGTACTGACATTCAACTCAACTTCCTCTTGAAGGGGGTATTGAGTTCGCCCAACTTTGATCGACTTGTCAGGAAAAATTCGTGATCCTTGGCAATTTCTTTTATAAATTTGACCAAAAATATTCCACATTAATCTAGACCGTCAAATTAATATTTGAGATTGATCAACGGCTAGAACAACATCAGATGACATCGCCATTTTTGCTTCTCTCTGAAGCGTCATCCGCTATAAAAGAGCAAAACCTTTCCCTCGACATAAAATTTATAATAAAATAAAAAATTCATCCCCTTCTTACAGTTTTACGGTCTCGCTATTATATGAGCAAAACCTCTCTTTCCACGCACAATTTGTACTAAATTTACACTTGCTCTCTTGATTTCAGTATCTGAGTGAGTGTTTGACGACTCATTTAATCTTCGATCTCACTCCCGGGCTGAAAATCTGTGAAAATGGTGAGTTTAATTGATTTGGAGCTTTGTTTATATGTTAGATCTGGTTGGGATCTGATTCGCATTTTAATCAATCGCGTTTCGAGGATAGTATTTTTCACAATTTCGTAAGAAAATGGATATTCCATTATTTCAGTTCGAGTCTCAGATTTTTATTTATTGTTGATTCACTTTTTTGCGCTCTGGAGCTTCTGTTATTATTTACTAACTCAAATTTATTCACTGTTTTTGTTTTGAATTCTACTATTGGTGTGATGCAGCCGCTAAGATTAGAAATCAAGGTACCGAAACTATTTACTTTGGAACTTTTTAAGTATAGTGTTTATTGTATGTGTGAATGTTGGGTGCTCCTCATAAAAAAAGGATGTTGGATTCTGACATGGAATCATTTTATTCAGAGAAAACTTGCGCAACGATCAGAAAGAGTAAAATCCGTGGATCTACATCCGACAGAGCCATGGTAAATATGTTTTTTCATGTAACCAAATAATATTTTTCATGTTTCTTTGGTATTTCCTATTTGCGCTTATTATGGTTAATAGAAATGATTAGTGGCTTAGAAAGTTAAAAGATTTATATTGCTTTGTAGTCTTTGTGGTATTCAAAGTGTACCATTTAACCTGAATTTTTACAATGTTATCCTTATGTGTGGTAAAAGCACACAAATTTTTTAACCTACCTTCTACGTTCTGTTTTTGAGTGAAAAAGTTGCAAATTTTACGGTGTTGGAGTTAATGCTGCAAAACTCAGTTTGTTGGGTCTATGATGCACCGACACAGACACGTGTGTCCGACATGATACGTGTTGGATACGTCGACATGCGATTTTTAAAAAAAGTACAGATGCGACACGTCATTGACACATTTATTAAATTCTTAAATATTCTTTATTTATATAGTATAAATTTAGTTTTAAACTTGTTATTAATTTTTTTTGTTGAAATCTTTTAAACATGAGTCCCTATTTGTTACTTGTTAAGAATTTTGAATTAACAATAAATAATATTTCTAATATAAAAAGAAAATGATTACGGTAGAGTGTTTGATAAGTGTAGGTATCGATGTCGGACACGCTAAACTAATTGAAAGTGTCCATGCTACCGAGCGTTGGGTATTTATTAGTTTTGTTTACAACGTTTAAGCTGGGTTCTGTACTTTCCATATCTCGGTTGGTGCGTGTTTATGAGGTGGAGGCAGACCCACTAGATTTAGGAGAATGATTGTGGATGCTAGTGTCTTTTTCCGAAGTTAAGTGTATAAAAATTCCCATGGTGAGATCATTTATTTTCCTTTTGCAGGATATTGGCAAGTATGTATTCAGGGACTGTTTGCATTTGGAACTATCAGAGCCAGGTATTGGAAATTTAGCTGATTTGATCATTTTCTATTCTCATTGATGAATCATAACAAGATTAGTTGATGAGTTTTCTTGGAATACACTGTGCTGCTTCGTCAACTTATTGTCCTTTTAATCTTCTGGAAATGTTAAAATATTTGGCAAAATTATGGTTATCTCGTAATTTGAAATGATGAAAATGCAATTTAAAAATTTAGATAAACTCTCTATGAATGAGATGAAGGTATACTCAGGTATCTTTTAGATTTTAGTGGTTTAGTTGAAATCTAATCATTTATTAGAATATCGATGAAAAAGAAAAGCTGTAATTTTGACAGTGTTGAGTCAAGCTTATTGATACTGTAATCAACATGGTGGTTAGTTGAGACCTTTAACATGGATCAGGGATAAAATATGATCCCTTCTTTAGATCTTGATAGTTTTTGTTTCCTTTCAAAAGGTGGTTGGAAAAGTATATAAGTTATCTCAAAGAGAACAAAAGCACTTGACTAATTGGGATATAAAGAAAATCGTATTGGGGATGTCCTTTTTGAAATCCTTTGCTCTCTTCAAGAAGTTATTATAGAAGAATTCATGAAATCAATGATGCCAAGTCGACACCAAAATTACTAAAAATTTCTCTAGCATTTGCTAATATTCTGCAATACTCTCTTAGAATAGTTGAAAAATGCACAAAATAAAAATTTATATCATGCCCTATCATCATGGAAGACTTGGGGGATTTTTTTGGCACTCTTCAGATTTCTGAGTAAAATGACTTCGTTTACTGTTTTTTTATTGTGACACTTATTTATAGACAATTAATGGTATTACAGTTGGAAGAATTGTAGTCTATATTTTTCATTGTTCGAAAGCGCTTATGGTTGACTGCAGTTTTGGCGAAATTTGAAGTTGGTCACACAACTTTAATTTGTCCCCAGTCAATACCAAAGTTCCATTTTATTCCGATTTGGTTACTCTACACCAATAGTTACTATGTCTAACTTTCAATCCTCTTAAGTACAAAGTACAGACCCTTAGTGGAATGCCACATCTAACTGAATCACTGTAAAAAACAAAATGTCGATAGTCCCACCCTCATCCCTTAAAAAAAATAAAAGCAACCTCAATACCTAGTCCAACTCCTACCCCCATTTTGGTATCAAATCCTTTTATAGGGCGCGTAGTAATAAAGTTCATCCCCCCAGAGAATGCCTGCAACCACCCTACTGCGGCCACCACTTTGCCCCACTAACTGGGTGTCTTGTCAATGTCACCCTCTTCCACCATTGCTGCCAGGAGCTGCAGAACTCCACCTCCACTCTATCCCTTCTCAAATCACACCACCCTTCAACCCCTCATCAAGCCACCTTTACTCTACTCACTTGAGTCCACTATATACCATCTCAGCGTACATCCGATATCTAGATCTACACTACCTTGATTGTTATTCAAAAAAGACCAACAAACACTCTGATGTAGAATTAATGTGAGGAAAACGGAGGAAGAAGAAGAAGAAGAAGAAGAAGAAGAAGAAGAAAGGAAGAAGCTGAGAAGAAAAAGAAACTAGAAGGAAAGGGGAAAATGTGGCAACGACCAATCTTATTTTTTATCAAATCATTTGTTTTGCCTATAATGAAAAAAACCATTAAATAGTAAAAATCTAGCCAAGTGTGTTGGATTGGGCTAACTCACTACAACAAGCCCAATAATAGAAAACATAACTAATAAGTCCAATAAAAATAAAAAAGTACATCAACTCTCTCGGTGTTGGGGAAAACTCGACCCTGTCGAGTGGATAAACTTTTACAACGGAGAACGATCTTTCGTTATAACCAAATATTGAAACTCAACAAATGATGACAACGCCAGTTGCAAATTTTCTCCAAAAATATGATCTGACCATGGTGTCCTGAGCGTAGGAAGATATTGCTAACTCTTGTAAAGGTCTAATGAATCTGGATCATGTTGCTGAAGTTTTTTCCTGAGAATCCATGGACAATCAGAATAAGGTGGATCGACCCAACAAATAAGAAAGTACTGAATTTCGTTATCATTGGTCAATACAACATGTTCATTTAAAATAGCATCAATCTTATCTTTGCGTGCTGTAATAGGAAGTATTGAAGTAGACATAACAAAAGATTCAGTGTATGAGCTCCCATGTGGAGGTAGAAAAGGATCATTAGAGGAGTTAAAATAGCCTTTGTAAGTAACTAAGTTCTTAGCAGTTAAATTAGAGTGGTGGCCAAAATGTGATAAAAGATCAATGACATATGCATTTGAACCAGCATGCTTTAAAAATTTATAAGGATTAGGACTATGAGCTTGCAATATAACATAATCCCCAATATTAAATTCAAAATATCGTTTATGCAAATCAGCTCGAAGGTTACATGATGCATTACTTGCTTCAAGTCTATTGATCTCAATATGCAAAGCATGAAGATGTGGTACAACTACTTCAACTGACATAGACATATTAGCATCTGGGGATTTGGGAATAAGGTCTAAAAACTTCCTAAGCTCATAACCATGAAAAACTTCAAAAGGACTCATACTTATAGACCGATTCACATAATTGTTATATGTAAGTTGAATTGTTGGGAGGATCAAATCTCGATTCCCAAATTTTCCTTGAAAGTGGCATGATAACACAAATCTTGGGTTGGATAATGGTACAATATACAACACTTGACCAAGAGGTATCGGAAACAATGGGTACAATACATAGATTCCTAGGAAAAGTCTGAATACTACCTAAGGAGGTGTTTTCACTATCATCAAAGTCATCAAATTCTTCAAGTTTAGGTTCATAGACTTGATCGTCTAATAGCTCATCTTTTTTTTTTTTTTCAATGCTTTAGGGTCGACTAGGACATTTGAAAGAGATGTGGCCAAAGTCCCTACAGTTGAAGATCTGCAAGTGAGAAGAAATAATTGGAACTTCAGAAATTGTACCTTTATTTTCGAACACAGGAGGAACATTTGGCTAGTAAGGTCTTCTAATAGATTTAAGAGGAAACGACGCTGATGGGATGGGTGTATGGTTGTCACCATATTTTTCATATGGATTACCAAAAATTAACTCATAATCTTGAGCTAAGGAGTAAGCGTGATCAAGAGTAGTGACTCCCCGAAGGAAAAGCTCACACCTAAGATCATCTCTTAGACCTTGTCTAAACCCACTTAAAGTCAGGGCTTCATCCTCAATGACAAGACATTTCATTCGAAATTTCTCAAATTGAGCAATTTACTCAATCACTAACCGATTTCCTTGTTTAAAGGCAGTACATTGAGTAAAAACTTCAAAATCTAAGCAACCATTAAAAGTAGGAATATCTACTTTATTGTTTCTAAAGAAATACTCTTTATGACGTGGAAGAGAATGAGTACTGTGACGGTCATAATCTCGTTCTCGCTTACGAACCTAATTCCCATCCCTACGGTCGTGTGGAATATATTTTTGATCACCTTGTCGACAATGATTTTGTTTATTATAGGACACTTCGGAATTATCAATATCAGTCGAATGAGGGATTTGCTTAATATTGTTTAGACTAGCAGCTAGACTCCTACTCTCTTCAAGAGCAACAGCTGCCATTTCAGTTTGGACAACTGCTAATTGAGTTTGGAACTGTTGTTAGTTAGTGGCGAGTTGTGCTAATTGTTTGGTGAGGGCATCAAATTGGGATGAGTCCATAGTTAGGTGATTGAAAATATATATAATAAGACGACCACTACGCAACTGCATGCAATTTACTACCAGCTAAATGAAGTGTACTGGAGCTAGATCAATAAACAACTTGTTTTAAATTGAAAACAATTTTTTTCTTTAATATATATATATATATATATATTTATATATATATATATATATATATATATATATTATTTTTGTTTTTGAGATTATGTAAATTCAAATATGTCAAGCTAATACGGTTGATACATGTAAAATTGCAAAGCAGGGGGTCAAATATTAGTAAAAAATCCGATCACGTAAAATAAGTGGGGTAAAATGGGAATTGAACAAGTCAAGGGATTCGATTATGTGAACTTTAGGTAAAATTATGAGAATTTAACAAGTCAAGGGATCTGTCACGTGAACTTTAGGTAAAATTAGAATAACAGCAGCACAAAGAAATTAATCGATGTAATTTTAAAATAAATAGTAATATAAACCAACGATAAATAAAATAGAAACTCTATTTGTTCGTTGAAGTAGCCGAGCCAATCAACAAGATCGTCGAAGTATTGAGCCAACCAACAGGTCAAAGATATACCAAAAAAAAAAAAAAAAA
>CAIGRP010111539.1:32641-50371 GCA_903798385.1 Fraxinus cuspidata
AAAAAAAAAAAAAAAAAGGTTAGAAATACTTTTTATTCACACTTTTTTTTTGTCTTTTATCTTTTTAACTAAAAGTAATTAACAAAAAAATAGGGCTTAAAATCGAGCCCAAAACTGAAAGGAAATTACAAAATAGGGCCCAAAACCGAGCCCACTTACCAATAAAGTAAACCCTATTCAGAAATTAAGAAAAATAAAAAACACAGGCTTCAATTGGGCCCAACATATTTTCTCCTCTGGCACCGATTCCTCCTTCCTCTGCTCGCGTCGATGACCAGTAGTGGCTGGAGACTGGTTGTGCGGCGTCGGTTTTGTGCGTGAAGCGGTGGCTATATATTGTTTTCTTTGGGGTGAGTGTATTTGGACTGTACGTGTATTTGAGGCTGTACTTTTGGATAGGGTTTGGGTTGCAGAGGCTTGTAGTTAGCTGGGCTTTTGGGAATTGAATGTTAGGCTTGCTGATTGAGTTGTTGGTATTTAGGGTGATAAGAATTTGATAAACAGCAACAAAGAAAGACCTGTAGGCAGTAGACTGAATTCTTGTAGGTAGCATTCTGTAACGATTTTTTTTGTGTCTCTCATTTTTTTTTATCAATTAAAGAAACTGAAAACAACAACTGTAATATAGATGAACAAATTGCTAAATTTTTTATTTTTTATTTTTTTTCTCTCTTTCTTTCTTTCTTCCCTCTCTCTCTTTTTGAAACTAAGTAAAAGAGGAGAACTGCTGTTAATCAGAATTCTTGTATTTGTACTGCTTAAAGGAATTTTTGGTGTATACTGGTGGATAGGTTTGGATGAATTGGTTGTGGAAGATGATGACGTATGAATTGGACGGAAACAATTTATTGGGGGTGTCGTGGGTTTTTGGATTTAGAACGAAGGGAGTTAGGCCATAGGAAAATGAATTGCTCTGATACCAAAATTTGATACCAAATTTGATGTAGAATCAATGGGAGGAAAACGGAGGAAGAAGAAGAAGAAGAAGAAAGGAAGTAGCCGAGTAGAAAAAGAAACTGGAAGGAGAGGGGAAAACGTGGTAATGACCAATCTTATTTTTTATCAAATCATTTATTAATCCATCAACAATGAAAAAACACCATTAAATAGTAAAAACCTAGCCAAGTGATGGGATTGGGCTAACCCACTACTACAAATCCAATAATAGAAAACATAACTAATAAGTCCCATAAAATTAAAAAAGTAAATCGATGTCCGCATCACACTCCCCACATTGTCCTTCCTCATCTTCTAAATACTTTCAAGCGCTGCTTCTTGTACTATCCAGACCCACTCCAAAGTCTTCATTACATGCAGGTCGAACCCTTTGGCAGCTCAGTGATCTTGCTTCCATCAAATCAACACTTAGCATTTTGAATTTTCAGTTTCTAAAAACACCCATTTCGGTTATGAAGTTCTCTCTCATTAAGCCATGGCCTGGATTCTCAAACTCGACTCCATTATGGTAAAAAAAAAAAATCACTATAAAGCAAAATGTTGTTTGTTTTTATAAACCATTTTTATCATACACGTTTTTGTTGGATGTAGCATTGCACCAATCGATTGTGAAATTTTAGACATTGTGCAAGCTCAATTTATTGTAGTCTATAGCATAAAATTAGATGGAAATATTTTATATACTTTAGTAAGCCCTTATTTGGTCCTCACTATTTCTAACATACATTTTTCTCTCTCTTATTTTCAACAACACAGTCTTCAATGAAATTATATTATTTAAAACCTTTTCCTTATTTTTAATTACACATTTTCCATCAAAATACTATTCTAAAATACATTTTGGGTAAAAAATGGGGCTCAAATGGCTGTAAGTGTTCAAACTAGAACTTGAATTGCCTCAGCATTTTCCTTTTTTTCCCTGTTATTAATGACCATGATTAACTACATGTTTGGACCATAACTACTACTCAATATTTATCCACATATTCTGTAGGACCAACAACTTATAATCACTTACCAAACATGCACTAATTTTTTCCTACAGAAGAACACTAGCATCTATATTACCATCCTTAGGAAGATAACTATTATACAATTTAATTAACATGTTTTTAATTCACAATTAATTTTTTTAATCTAAATTTCTTTTCCATTTTATCAATAATTTCAACAAATTTTAGATCATATCTATATTATGAAAATATGTAGAAATATGACAAAAGTGAGAGAAAAATGTAAGTACGAGGACGACACTAGAACAAAGTAGCTTTGTAAATAGGAAAACATTCTTTAAAATGAATGCAATGTGGCAATCACCATTATGTAGAAAATGTTGGCTATGTTATCGAATGATAGTAAGTTGTAATGGCACGTTCACAGTCCTTAAAATGAAGTTAGAAGTAGACACTTTGAATCCTGTCTAGTTTTTTTCCCATCAGCAAACTTTTTGTTTTTTAATCCTAAAGATTTACAAATTGTGCAGACTTTTGTTGGTGTGAAAGACGAGAAAATAATATTAAGAGCTGCCCTAGTAATTTGCACGTGTGTTTAAAGCAATTTTAGTTCATCTTCTAAAGTAAATTTAAGATATGACCAACAAATTATAAACAATTTACCATTATATTAAGGTTTTAATGTTTAACAAACTTATCAATAATATACTTAATACGCCATATTCATTATGAATCTCTTACATATATTGAAAAATTTGCGGTAGTAGTGTCTGATTGATTATTCAATGGCTTCTTCAATTTGAAGTGCCTGGACTGTGCTAATTGTAGGTTGGTTCAGTCGAGGGCCTAGGAGCCCCACTCTCTTCTATCCACAATCGTTATTTATAATAAATAGTAATTTGAAAAAAGTTCCTTTCTCTACAAGTTATTGGGAAGGACAATTTGTTTGGAAATTTTCGACAGTTAATTTCATTCTTCTCTCTCTCTCTCTATAAATATATCTACTGGCTTGCAACTGCAGAAGGCAAGGTTTTTTAAGGGATCAATATTTGTCGAACATGTTATTGGTTACCCTTTTTCGTTATGATGCCATAAGTGTGAATTATAGAGCATTTCATCAAATTCGAGCAGAAAATATTAAGTTTCTTGACATTTGATTAGTTTTATATTTTTCGTTTGTTGTCTTGTTAATTCCTAAACCCTGAATGCTAATTCTGAACTTCATTTTTGCTGGTGCAGACAATGGTTAAATCTTTTGAAGTCACTGAATTACCAGGTATGCATGATTAAAATTATATGTTGTTACTTTGGGTTGCTAAATAAATCCTTCCGCTAGAGGAATAGTTTCCATTGTAATGTCTACTATATCTGTTTACAGTTAGATCTGCAAAGTTTATAGCACGTAAGCAGTGGGTTGTTGCTGGTGCTGATGACATGTTCATTCGCGTGTACAATTACAACACTATGGATAAGGTCAAAGTGTTTGAGGCCCATACAGATTATATTAGGTGTGTGGCTGTTCACCCTAATCTTCCATATGTGTTGTCATCATCTGATGACATGCTTATAAAGCTCTGGGACTGGGAAAAGGGGTGGGCATGCACTCAAATATTTGAGGGGCATTCCCATTATGTGATGCAAGTGACATTTAATCCAAAGGACACCAACACGTTTGCCAGCGCATCCCTTGACCGTACAATTAAGGTATCAGTAGGGTTCTTCCTAATTAAATTTTGCAAGGGTATTTGTATGATTGGGTGTGCCATTTATGAGGTTGTATTTCTTTATGCAGATTTGGAATCTTGGCTCCCCTGACCCAAACTTTACACTAGATGCCCATCTGAAAGGGGTAAATTGTGTAGATTATTTCACAGGTGGGGATAAACCTTATTTAATCACTGGTTCTGATGATCACACTGCTAAGGTTTGTGCCTTATTTCTGTTTCTTCTTTTGCTATTTTAAGTTTCTCTATATTAGAATATAAATTTGTCGCTTAACAATGCAAAACAGGTTTGGGATTATCAAACAAAAAGTTGTGTCCAGACGCTAGAAGGTCACTCACACAATGTTTCTGCTGTATGTTTCCATCCTGAACTTCCCATTATAATTACAGGTTCTGAGGATGGTACAGTTCGTATTTGGCATGCCACCACTTATAGGTAAAACTGATGCTGCATGATTGCTTAGCACACGGTGACCATGTCTTTTAATTTTTCTTCTTTGCAAATTAGGATAAGGAATGCAAACAGAATCAACTGAAGAAAAGCAAAAATGATTAACTAGAAAACACCATATTTTCTATTTCACCTGATTTTCTAGAAAATATTTGCATTTGTGGACTTGACATTTTGAATTGGGAAGGGAGTGGCTGAGAGGAAATGGGTATGCAGTAGGGGAGAAGGTTTTCTCTTGGGTGAGCTTGTAAATGAGAATGGAAATACTGATGGCATGATTGCTTCTGCAACAATGAAGAGGTTATTGTGGTCTGGAACAACGAGCCGGAGGAAGATGTGGGTGGCCTTGGTTGGGGCTACCACCAGGAAGACCTTCGCCTTGGGTGGCTGTTGCTTTCGTTTTAGTTGGGACAGGGAGGAGCCAATGGCTGGTGGCTGACTGCTGAGTCAGGAGGCCATGGCTGGGGCATGTGTGTTGCCATGGTGAGTTGGCTGTGGGATGGTGTAGGTTTTCTGTTGTGTTTTTTTTATTTCTTTTCCCTTTCTACCTTCGTTTTCTTCTCTATTAAAATTTTTAAAATAAGTGTTACCTATTTTGCTCCTCAAAAAGGCATTTGAAACTCGAATGCATATAATTGTTAAAACCTATGATTTCTGTCATTGGGACCAAAGTAATACACAATGAAAAGTTGGGGGCTTGCTTGCTACAAATTGAAGGTTGAGGACCTACTCACTCTGTTTTGAATAGGCCTGGGAAACCAGCTATTATTTTCCATAATAATCGTTCTCGGGAGCCACCTTTTTCATCTTCTATTGTATCTTCTTTCTCTTCTTTTATTGAGCTTACTTTGTTTAATCTTTTATGCTGCCTACAATATAAAATTAATTTCCATCCGAATATAATATCTATCAACCATTTGTCTCATCTTGCAGACTCGAGAATACATTGAATTATGGGCTTGAAAGAGTTTGGGCTATTGGCTACATAAAAGGCTCGAGACGGTAAGTTTGTTTATAGTTCATTTTATGTGTTACTTTTGGCTTATCTTAATCTGTTAGAACTTTGGGTATTCATGCTGGCAAATATTGCACTTCTAGGATTTATATATTAATGTTACAGAAAGTCCTTAACTTTCGTCTTGTTCAAAAACCTTCGTTTTTTTAAAGCGAAGGCTACAAAAACAATGGAGTCTTCAGCTAGTTCTCAATTCCCTGATGATGTTCAACCATTCTGGGAAACACTAGGAAGTTTTGCTAGTGAATTTAAATATTGCTTATCTTCACTTCTTTTTTATTGGAAGACTGCATTTCAATTTGTTGTATTTGCTGCACAGGGTTGTAATTGGTTATGATGAAGGAACCATCATGGTCAAGCTTGGTCGAGAGGTACCTGTTGCCAGTATGGACAACAGTGGCAAAATCATATGGGCTAAGCACAATGAGATTCAGACTGTTAACATTAAGAGTGTGGGGGCGGATTACGAGGTATATGAATTGGCTTGCTTGTTAAATTGATACAAATTTGCTTGCTTCTAGTAGGAAAATTACACATCTACTTTTTCTCTCAGGTTGCTGATGGAGAAAGATTGCCTTTGGCGGTTAAGGAATTGGGAACCTGTGATCTTTACCCGCAAGTCAGTTTTCCACGATAAATGCGAATATGTTAATTTATCTGAGACGTTCTTATCACATCTGTGATTGTCATATGTAGAGTTCATGCCTCTCCATGTAGTTTCTGTTCAGAGCCATTTCGAGGACTTGTGAACCTTATCTTATAGACTTATTTTTCCTGGTTCATAGATATTATGGATTTAATTGTGATTATGTTTATCTAAATGATATATGGCAGGTTCTAGTCATTAGATTATGGCTGCTTTACAGTTTTAGCAGTTTCTTGCTGTGCGAATAGGCAAAAACTAAGACTGAAAACTTCATAGATATAAAATTTTGAAACTGTGTTCTTAGCTTGTTCGTTATTGCTTTGTTTGATGCTTAAGAGTGTTAACAACACAGTTTGGATTTTTGTCTGTTTCTAGCACTCCTTCCCGTCTCATGTGTAATTGCAGTAGAGTTTCCTCTGCATCTAATTTTTCTGCACATCGTGGACTATAGAATGCCTGGAGCAACCTATACACTTAGTTTTAGGAGAGACAATATTGAAGAAAGATTTTCTTATCTACTTTATGTCGTATCTTTCTTTGAATACTGATTAGTGTCCAAAGAAACATGCTCTGCAAACCCAATACCCATGTTATTTGATGTAATATTTGGACTGTCCAAGTTCTGGCACCTTGAACCTTGGCTGCCTCTCTAACCTGCTTTAATCAGTATATGTTCTTTTTATCTTCTTTTAATTGTTCATAATGCACAGAAATTCAGATTTTCTTGCGTAATTGCAGTTGTCTTCTTAATATCGCTATTTGAAAGATTAATCTAGCAGTTGTTGTAATTTTGTATCACTCTGTGTTGGCGTAGTGTTGTAGTGTTGATTTCCTTACTTCTGTTTCTTTGCAGAGCTTAAAGCATAACCCTAATGGTAGGTTTGTTGTTGTGTATGGAGATGGTGAATACATTATATACACAGCATTGGCATGGAGAAATAGGTCATTTGGATCAGCATTGGAATTTGTTTGGTCAACGGATGGAGAATATGCTGTGAGGGAAAGTGCATCAAAAATTAAGCTCTTTAGTAAAAATTTCCTGGTTGGTTATATTTCTTGTATTTATTCTTTGCTTCATCCTCTCTTTGTTGCAGGATTGATTTGAATTGAAAAAATGTTTGTTACCTGTTATGCCAATGTTCACCCACCCCTGCCTCCTCGTCCTACTCCATTTTTTTTAGGACCTGTTTGGTGCACATTATGAAACCAATAATGCATTTTTTTTGATGATATGATGGGGAATATGTGGTTGAAAAAAAAGGAAAATTTATTGATATGATGGAAAATATTATTTTATTGAAAAATGTGTGGTTGAAAATAAGTAGAAGAATGAGAATGAAAAAAATAATGTGGACCAAACAGGGGCTTAAAAAAATTTCGGGCCTGTTCTCTTTACCATTTTCAAACTGTTTTCTGTTTTCGATGTTTCAAAACAGTGAAAACGCGTTCTCTTTCCCATTTTCGTTTTTGAAAACAAGTTAAAAATTTACAAAGAAAACTCAAAATGAGGTGTTTTTAGTTATAATCAAGTCAAAATTTTCAAAATGCGTTTAAAAAGTTTTCAAAACAATTTTTGAAAATGCCAAAAAGAACACATTTCAATAATCTCAAAATGGACACTCAAAACACAAAACCCAAAATGAATTCAAAACACAACACAAAACTGAAATACAAAAAGAACAGCCCCTTAACTAAAATCTCATTTAGAGCCTGTTTGACAACCATTATTGTAGAAAAAAGAGTTTTGAATAGTGATTTTTAGGAGAATTTGTGGTTAAAAAGTAGGGAAAAACTTTTGGTATACATATATAATATTTTATTACGTAAATGTGTGGTTGAAAATGGTCCCGTAGCAAACTATAAAACAAATTAATGTGTGTCAAACAGGCACTTAATTGATGTCAAATTTAATTATAGCTTCGACTTGGTGCTACAAAAGCTTTCTACTTGATATCCATTATGAATGTGTTCTTGTTATATGAATTTGTGGATCTGGTACAACTTATATTTTTCTGTTCATGTATGCTGTTTGCAGTTTCTCAAATATTGTAATCCTGCATAATCCTTTCATGGCTGTTCAACTTGGTCCAAAACTATATTCAAAGTCTTTCCCAGCTCATATATGGGGATATTATTTAGAGTGATGTTCTCTTGCAGGAGAAAAAAAGCATCCGTCCGATGTTTTCTGCTGAGCACATATATGGGGGGACTTTATTGGCAATGTGCTCAAATGATTTTGTTTGTTTCTATGACTGGGCGGAGTGCAGGTTGATTCGACGAATTGATGTTACTGTCAAGGTAAAAATGGTACATCTTTAGCTATTTTTTTCTTGTGCTGCAGTTTTGGACATACTGATTCTGATCATTTTTTTTATCATTCTCATTAATATTTTCCAGAATCTTTACTGGGCCGACAGTGGTGATTTGGTGGCCATTGCTAGCGATGCATCATTCTACATACTCAAGTATAATGTGAGGATTCTACTGATCTTAGTCTGTTATGAATCTGCCTGCAAGTTTATTCTTGGGATATCCTTATTTCTTGGACTTGATTGGCTTTTATACACTGCAGCGAGACGTAGTTTCTGCACATCTGGATAGTGGGAGATCAATTGATGAACAAGGTGTGGAAGATGCCTTTGAGCTTCTTTATGAAATTAATGAACGAGCGAGGACTGGAATTTGGGTGGGGGATTGTTTCATTTACAATAACTCTTCTTGGAGACTCAATTACTGTGTGGGAGGAGAGGTATGGTTTCCTTTTCATGCATTTTTACAATCACACATCTCCAATCTTATTCTTCCAGAATGTGAGGAAGCAATGTGTTTTTATGTAATTTTCTAGGTGACAACAATGTTTCATTTAGATCGGCCTATGTATCTTCTAGGATACCTTGCTAACCAGAGCCGAGTTTTTCTCATTGACAAAGAATTCAAGTGAGTGGGCTAGCGTATGCTTTAAGAAGCAGAAACTATTATGATAATATTTGTTTGTTGTAGGATTGGGGATTCTATTTTTTACAACCATTAAACGAGTGTCTCTTGATTCTTTGCAGTGTTATAGGTTATACTTTGCTGCTCAGTTTGATTGAGTATAAGACTCTTGTAATGCGTGGTGATCTGGAAAGGGCAAATCTGGTTTTACCATCAATTCCAAAGGAGCATCACAATAGGTTTTTTACTTCAATTCATTTTTGACTCCTGGATAAAATTTGCATCTTAAAGTAATGGGCACACGATCATCTAACTAAATATATACCCAAGGAATTACTTTTTACATGGAACGACAGTCATAAACGGACACGATTTGATTTCTGACTAAATTGATATCAGGGTGATCATTTTGTGTTGTTTTGCTGCTTTTTGCTATCATTTTAATCGGATACGAAGTGAACATATGCTGTTCCATAATTCTTTTTTGAAGTATCACATTCTTTTTGTTCTTCTTCCAGTGGGTTAATTTATGTGGTCCAATACATTTTAAACTTCTTCCATGACGTGCTTGGAAGATGACCATTTGCATTCAGTGCAGCTGATGCTATATGACTGTTCTATATTTCTTAAAAAAATAATAATAAATTAATTGAAAATAAAAGAAGCCAAATAAGGAATAAGTGCTCATGATACTCTTCTTATGTTCTTTTCTCTTTTACCATCTTATCCAACTTTGATGCATAAATTGCAAGAGTCATTTATTTATCTTGATCTTGAATATAAATGGATCCTGTCCCCAGTGTTGCTCGCTTCTTGGAATCACGAGGAATGATAGAAGATGCACTAGAAGTTGCTATGGATCCTGACTACAGATTTGAGTTAGCCATACAACTGGGTAAGCTAGAGATTGCACAGGTAAACATTGCCAACTTGTAAGTTTCGGGGTTATAATTAGCAGCTATGAAAACTTGTTTTGTTGCACTTTCAGTTTTCCCGGCTATTGAGGCGCTAAAATTTGGATCTCACAATATTATGCTTTCAAGAAGCACGTGTTGCTTATAAGTGCAGGTTTTTCTGTTCTTTTCTACAGGAAATTGCCATGTTAGCACAGAGCGAGTCTAAATGGAAGCAATTGGGTGAATTAGCTATGTCCACCGGAAAGGTATTTATCTTATCCTCCGTCATTATCATCTGAGCTTAAAAAGCATAACTATTTACATGAAGAAATCGTGGATGATGTGTTTTATCATTATGTCTTGTAATAGTTTATATAGACAAGTAGCTTCAGCTATTTTCCAGTTGTCTGGAAAATATGACCTCTTCTTTTCTCCGTGAGAACCTCTTTGATTGTATTAACTTGAATAGCTATAATTCTCTGACTGCCCAAATGAATCATTTATACTGCACAATAGCTCTGAAGCGTCCTCTTATTTTCATTTAGTTGATTTGATTAGATATTTCTGTTTATTGTTTCCTATCTATAATCTTTTTGTAACTGTATGTCTTCTATCTTCTACTGCAGTTAGAGATGGCCGAGGAATGTTTGAAGCAAGCAAATGACTTGAGTGGTTTGTTGCTACTCTATTCTTCTTTAGGAGATGCTGAAGGAATAACTCAACTTGCCTCTCTTGCCAAAGAGCATGGGAAAAACAATGTTGCATTCCTCTGTTTATTTATGTTGGGCAAATTGGAGGACTGCCTTCAACTGTTGGTTGAGAGGTAATTCTAGCGATCATCTTTGCTAGCAGTTGTATGTATTGGTCAGGGCGATTATATTATAAATCACAATTTCTTTCCAGCAACCGGATACCTGAAGCTGCATTGATGGCTCGCTCCTATCTTCCCAGTATGGTGTCAGAAATTGTTGCTCTTTGGAGAAAGGACCTCAATAAGGTTGTCATTTATTGTATCATATTTGCAGTGGTGTATTTTAATTCTGCATGTTTGAAAAAAGGTAAACCAAAGCAAATAGTTTATTGGAAGTGGCGATGCAGTTATCTCATTCAGAACTTCCAATTTCATTCTCTTTTCTTAAAAAGTAACCCTTAGGCCCCGTTTGATTCATCCTATTTTCCATGGAACTTGGAAATTATTTTTTAAGTTCCAACTTTTTTCTTGTTTGATAGCCAAATTTTTCTTGGCAAAACATTTTTCTCCCAACCCCTCCCGAGACCCATTTTTTCAGGTTTTCATTGAATTGGTTTTCTCACCATTTTGGTGGGAAAATGGTTTTCTTGCTTTTTTTTGGGCAATGGAAACAAATTCTATCCCCAATTTAAATTTTTTTTTCCTTTAATGGACAATTTCCATGAAAAACAAAGTTAAACGAACACCAAAAGATCCAAAATTTCAACATTTTCCAGATGGAAAATTATACCAATCAACACAATTAAGTGACAATTCTCAGGAAAACAATTCTAGGCAATTCAATTCCCTGGAATTCATTTTCTTTCCACCAAAATTCCATTATTGCAATCAAACGGTCCCTTACTGGTTTTCGATTTGATAAAATATTATACCTTGTTTCTAATTAATTAATATTTCAATTAGAATTTTAAAAACACGACTTTTGCAGGTTCAACCAATATCAGCATTCTGATATCTATGTTGTCATTTCAAACTCTAATATAGTCATGTTGCATTCATTCTTGATTCAATCCCAAGTCTTTACAGGTGTTGAATGTACTTCTTTTCTCTTACCGTCCTTATTCTAAAGATTCTAATAGGGTGTTTGGTGGGGATTAAAATTAGATTTTTAGTGGATTGTGATAAAATTTTTTGAAATGTGTGGTTGAAAAGATGTGGGACCCATTAAAGATGTAGTTAGTATTGATTGTTTGATTTTGACTTAGATTAAAATCAGATTTTAATCCGGCCCAAACAGACCCTAAATAAGGTGAAAAAATATAACTTTTATTTTTGGAGTTGGGTTGGAACGAGTCACAGTATCTGATTCTCTAATCTTGTTTTCTACTTTCGATATGAATAACTTCTCTGTAGCACGGACACTTCAATTAGGGTAGCGTATCCGTGTCCGACACGCGTCAACACGAGTCGATACCGACACTTCTCGGACACTTTACCAGACACTCTACCGTAATCATTTTTCTTCTTATATTAAAAATATTATATATTATTAATTCAAAAGTATTAGCAAGTAATAAATAGATACTCATGTTTAAAAGATTTCAATAAGAAAAGTTAGTAACAAGTATAAAACTAAATTTATACTATATAAATGAAGAATTTTTAAGAATTTAATCAACGTATCAATGACGTGTCATGTCTGAACTTTTTTTAAAAATCGCGTGTCGACGTATCCGACATGTATCGTGTCGGACACACGTGTCCGTGTCGGTGCATCATAGAGTGGACTATCAAGTTTTAAAGAGTTAAGCAATTAATCTCTACCACTTCTCTAATATGGATTTTATGAGTTGTTTTAGTAAAATTCACGAAGTCTTCAGTTATGTCATGGGAAGACCTTGAGTCGAGAGGTTAAAAACAGCCAAATGTGATCCCTCACCACCACTTGAATTTGAAATGTTTCCATGCTACATGCTTAATGTATTTTATGAAATTGTACATCTCAGCATATTGCTTTGTTCTTAGTGTCCTGGTAGAAAGATTCCATACATTCAAGCAGCAGATGAAGAACAGGGTTACATACATCTAATCCTGTTAAAACTACAATTTCATTATGGTGTTGAAACATATCTTCTCAGATTTTGTTTTGAAAATACTCGAAAACTTCCTGCCAACCTTTCTCGGTTTGCCTTGAGAAATGAATGTGAGGGGTGTCATTGTTTAGAAAATGTTTGTAATTTTTTCATACAAGTGACTAATTTTAAGAGCCATTTGTGCTTTTCTAATAATTTAACAGTGAGGAATTCTTCATTGTTTGATCGGGTTGCACTGTTGAATACAATTTACAGATAAATCCAAAAGCTGCAGAGTCCCTGGCCGATCCTGAAGAGTATCCAAATTTGTTTGAGGATTGGCAAATTGCGCTTGCTGTTGAATCCAGAGTCGCTGAGACGAGGTGTCTTTATATATCTTTTAGTTGATAAGCTACTTGTGAATAATATACACAAATTTGAAATCATTCCAGTTCATTTCTCCAGTCTTACATCTAATTTCCAAGATCATAATAGATCATATTCATTCCATTCAATATAGCTGTATTATTTTTTTTGACATTTCTGAAATGTTGGTTTTCATTATACTAGCTGTCCTTGCATCATTTTCTGGGGGATATGGGCATAACCTGGCTTGCTTTGGTTAATTTTGTACACATGGTTATGATAGGACTCAACAAGAAGTACTTCCAACTATTTTGCAGGGGTAATTATCCCTCAGCAGCTGAATATGCACAACATTCAGATAGATCAGTTGCAAGCCTTGTGGAGTCTTTCAGAAACATGGAAATGAATGAAGAAGAACCACTGGAAAATGGAGTTTTGGATCATGAGGTATGCAAACGTTTTTGCAAGCTCCAAAGAAAATTTTTTTCCCATTATTTTGATAAGATAATATTCATAAACATGACAGACGCTAAAGAGCATGCCTGCATTTAGTTTAGCTTTGTTTGATCTCTGCCAATTTTTTATGTTTTAATTCTGCGAAGCAGCAAGTTAATTTCAAACTGGCAAATAATCTCATTACCTATTAGATTTGCACTCTCTGTATGATACCAGACTCTAATGGTACAAACTGTGTTTTTTAGACTTTGTGCAAGTTTTCTTCTTGGATCTTTATGCTGGTGCTCAGTTCATGATTCTGTTAGTTTCTCCAGGTTCCAGAACAGACAGAACAGAATGGAGATGAGGTACAAGAGGAAGGTCAAGATGAGATCCAAGTAGAGGAACATGATGATGGCCGGGAAGAGGCAGTTGTTGTAGATGCGGACTCTACAGATGGTGCCGTGCTCGTGAATGGTAACGAGGCTGAGGAAGAGGAGTGGGGTACGAATAATGAAGGAAAACCGTCAGACTAAAAGCAATTCGTTGGGCTGGTGTGAAATTCCCAATTTTGTTGCTGGTGATTAATTGAATTTCTTTTAGCTGTCATTTTGACCCCATCTTTGTAGTTCAGAAATGATATTATTTCATTTTTATCCATTGTATTCTATTCGTTTGTGCCTAGAGTGCATTTTCTCATCTAATATACCTAGAATTTTAGAATGCAGTTGACATTGGTGTACTAGGAATTAATAAATTGTTCCACAAGTTTGCTGCCTGATTTGGTGGCATCAAAACTTGTTATTTACAAAGAAAATATATTTAAAGTGTGATTTTCACTTTGAAGTCTGTTGGGTTCACATGAGTAGGAATTATTGTATGAAAGATTATCGGAGTATAATTTATGGGTCTGTTCTGTGTTATGATCTCACTCATTTGGATTATGCTGTATCTTTATAAGAGTGGGCTACGAGTTACATAGCACTTAATAACTTGTTGCTAAACCTCACGCATTTACCTCATAGGACCTTGAAATGTCTCTCTGTCTAAGTCGCTGTTTGAAGATGAACTTGGCGTGCAGTCTAGAATTATGATAATCATTCTATTGTTTTCATAGGTTATTTGTTTTATACTCATATCATTAACCATCCGCATTAACTATACAATTTGTAATCCTAGTACTGTAACCTTAATGCATTTTTCCCTTACACTTTGCTGAGTTGGCAGTGCTTACACCTCATCACTAGTTCCACTCAAGACAGACGGTTCCTGCTGTAGCCGGTGACTTCTTAAGGTGAGATTTGAAGTGTGAGACTGTTTCAGTTAGAGAATTTTTAACGCCCTTCCCATTTTGGGTTCTTTTATAGTGATTTTATGCCATCTATTGTCTTTGTTCAATCATCTTCTGTTGTTTAGTGGACATTCGACTGAAATAGCTAAAACTGCAGTTTCTTCTTGTTGATCTTTGTAGGTGTGTAGGGTGTTAAATGTATTTTTAATCTCATTTGCTACATCTCTTATCTATTGGGGAAAAAAGAGCTTGTATGTCCTCATATTTGATCGTACTTCGGACCTACTTTTTTGTTCCAAGTGTAGACTTGTAAACAGTTAAACAAACTAGGTAAACTGGGGATTTTAATCCATTGAGCTTTTATGTGGTCTAAATCGACTGGGATTTTCACTTAATAGTAATCTACTGTAAGTTTGATCACCCAGTTGGTTATTCTTCATGTGTGGTGGGTCTGTCAACCTTTATATTAACCAGTTTGTTTGCTGCTGATTTGTTGTTATGGAACTTTTTTTCGATTGAAATTGGTTGACTTTAAACATCGAGGGAAGCCATGTTTTGTCGTCCTCTATTATCTTTTAAATGAAGGGTTTTATATATTATAATTCTGAAAGTGTCGAGGATAGTCTTTTACTTCACTAATTCAGAGAGAAAATATGCAATCCTTCTGTTTATTGCGTTTCTTGAATTGCATTGGATGTCAGATATTAGATACTCTGTTTTTACGCATGAGTTAATATATAGTTAATGTTCCCAGGTAAGCTATTGGTTGCCTGAAAGAGGTGATCAAGGGACCCGATGTCTTCCTGCCAGTGGTGTGATTTTGTAGCACAACAAATTTTTGACTTCTCGAGCACAGGCTATAGATTCCAAATAAAATGAGCATAGCTGTTTTTTCTTGTATCGTTTGATTCCAATTTTACCCTTTAAGATGCTATTGTAAATTGTAGATAAACAGTCAATGTTGGTTTGTATTAGCACTACTATTCTACAGTTTTAACACATCATACATTGTGCCAGGATAGAAGTTTCTGTTTTGAACTGAAACCCATTTTAGTACCCATTTTTGATGTTTCATATAGATATACCTTTTTGTCTTTTCTTGTTTTCCAATCCGTGCATCTCATTCTTTAGATCGTTAGCATCGCAGTCAAGCTTTGCATTCTTGGGGAAAATTAGGATTTAGTTCTGTAACCTTTCTCGTGGTGTGGTTATGGTTCTCCAACTCTCAAAATGTGAGTTCTAAATAGATATGTGATTTTGAGTTGTCACTTGACAAAAATTGCAAATGATGATGTCAAAATTGCTCGACTTTCAGTTGTCCAGATTCTTGAGTTTCAGTAGGTTGGAAATTCAGAACTTCAATTTTGAAGGTTGGGCTTGTAAAAATGTATTGAGAGTATATTTATAACAAATGATTTTTGATTATAGAAACTTATTTCTAAGCTGAAAATCGTAGCTTTTGAAAAGGAGACACTCCTGTGCTTGTTTGGTGGAGTGAGTTCGAGAGTGAAAAGAGCTAATAAAATGAAAAGAAAATCACTGCAGTTTATCGATAATATCATTCAATTGAAGTTAGCATAGACCTGTGTATATCACCATGTTAAGAAAATTTAATCGCTCCTATGACGTTGACAATAGTCTTTATATGCTAGAGATTGAAGAGTCGAAAATACGGCCAATTTCTTCAAGGTAATATGTAGTTCTTAGTGCACTTTGTTGAACAGGTTCCCACACAGTTATCAACCTTTTCTCCATCTTAAAAACACAGAAACAACATCAGAACCCACAAAATCTTCAAGGTAACAAGTAATTCCTAGTGTACTTCGCGTTGAGCATGATCCCACACGGTTATCAACCTTTTCTCCATCTGGAAAAACAGAAAAACAATATCAGAACCTCCAAACCAGAGAATACAAGAATTTCATTTTTAATGACCAAAATTTTAGACGTCAATAACTAATTTTTAAGTTGCTCCTTAAAAGAGTCATCAAGAGACTTTTCAAGACATAATTCTAAGAATTTTCGTCGGTAAAATGAAATTTCATGTAGTAAGAGAGAGAATCTAATTACTTGGTTTTTGTTTAGTGCTAATAGTGGAGCACATGGAGAACACATCCAAGTTTGCAGAATCCAAGATTATCCACATCTTCATGAACACCTTGTGGGGTGTCTGAAAATATGCATTGTTTCAAACAGCGTGTACCGCAGGAACAAAGGGTTTGAGAAGGTTCAATCATACAAAAAATAAGCATTTTGTGTAGTGATGAGTGTAGTTTCTACACTTGTTTGAGACCCTAAATCATGATATTTTATTGTTTTTTGGATAAAATTATACCTAATTTATATTATATTGTGTTTTGTAGGTTAAATTTTATGATTAATGAAGAATTTGAAAAAAGAATGCAAAAGTGGCGAAAATGTCAAAATCCAAAAATGAAACTTTGGAGAGAAATTTTACATTAAATGGGTTCGAGTTAAATGGGTCCTTGCATTGAAAATTTTAATTGGAGTTTCAAATTAAACATACGCGTGCACCCACATATATATTGAAAAAAAAAAAAAAAAAGAACGGAGAAGGAGGAGGAAGAGAACAGCGGCTGAAGGGCAAGGAAAACAGAAAGAGCCAGGCGGCCGAAGCAAAAAAGAAAGAGAGAAGAAAAAGAAAAAAATGAGAAAGAAAAAAAAAAGGGAAAATGAAAAAAGAAAAGGGAAGGAGCAAATCTCATAAATTTTCACGTTTTGTCAATTTTTGGTAATATCTTTCCACTTTTACATGTTTTTATTTTTACAATATGAATAACTAATTATTATATTAGGAAAATAATGTAGTCGACTTGTGATCCTTTATTTTTTTATTCAAGATTTATGTTATTTATTTATATATGTGTTGGTTTTATTATGAGTTTAATGCATTAAATTACTTGATCAATAATTTGATGATTATGTGAGTTTCTTACGAATCGAGATGTGAGTTTGAGGTTTAGACCATATAATAAATCCGATAAATTTATATAACGTGTAAGATACTTATACAATTATTGAAGTCATAATATGAATTCTTAGAATATTGTTTCATTCAACTAAAGTGATTTACATAGAGATATATAATTTAATTAGTTAAATAGGCTCAATGAGAACTCAAGAGGGGTAAATTGAATATAATAGAAGAATTTGATCGAACACTATATTATGTTATGAATCTTGAATTAAAAATAAATGTGATCAAAAGATGAAAATGTTATACCCTAATATTCATCGCATATTTATTTTTCCAATTATTTGTTGTTTGCAAAATTATA
>CAIGRP010111546.1:0-25084 GCA_903798385.1 Fraxinus cuspidata
TTTATTTTGATCATAATATTTTTTTATGGTCAAATAAGTAATTTTTTTATAAGTATGAATAAGCAATACATGCAAACATACGTAGAAATAATAAAAAAATTAATTACTTTTAAATTTAGCAAAATATATAGTGTCTCTAACTATTAAAATAAGTAATTTACTTCTAAATGTAATCAATATAAATTAGTATAATAAAATTTAATTAATAATTATAAATAAATTTAGTCAAACATGCATTAAATAGAATATCTAATCTGACAATAAAATATTCACGTTTCATGAATGTCATGAAAAGAGTAATTAATAATCGTATAATCTTTTATACAATTTGAATAATTGATTATTGGACTTTAGCTTAAATTTAAACTAGAGCTGAGCAAATACTAATATTTGGCCAAAATAAACAATTTTTTCTTAAAATATGGGCTGGGTTAAACAATTTTTTCTTAAGGGTATTATAGGGGCTAGGGGACAGTGCTGGGCAGCACTGCCCCCACTACCTCAGCCTCTGCTCAAGTGAACCAAGAAGTTCAGAGTGGGAGTAGGTTGGTCCCACCGCTCCTTTGAGTACATTTTGTGCTAGTAGCAAAAAGATGTGCTATCTTCTAAATCGGTTTAACCTACTTTATTCATGTTGTACTCAGTAGCTACGACTTCTTGCTATTTAATCATATATAAATCCTAAATGCATATACGCGTTAATAATACAAAAGTATGTAGTTAAACTTCAACAAAAACCCAAGTGCATGAATTTCTTTTCGTAATTCCACCGCTCCAAGGAGCTGAAGCAACCTAAAATGTCCATTTCTTTATGGAATATGAATATATTAACATACCCTAATGAAAACACTACCAAATAAAATCCATACTTTAATTAATGCATCAAACTTGGAGACAAGTGGAAATGTACCCATCAGATTCTTTCTCAATATTAATAATTGAAAAAACCTCGAACGTTTGTTTATTTCCTCGTGTTATGTGACACATGTGACTCAGGTTAAAACAATTAAAGAAAACCAACCAATAATACGACCATGAAAAAAAAAAATCTCCCATAAATTGGAAAAATAAAAAATGCTCATATTGTCAACAGTTGCATGGTATAATTGTCTCCCATAATTATTTCCATTTACTCTCACTTTCCTTTAGTATAAATAGCCCCCCAATGGCTCATAATCACTTACTCTAAACCAGTCTGTCTTCACCATTGTATAAGGTAATAAAATACTTTAGCAATCCTTTTTATTATATTTTCATCAAAATTTCTGCACATGTATTATTCCGAAGTTTATGCATAGATTTCATCGTGGCACGTATATTCTGTAATAAACTTTCTATAAAAATCGGGGTGTAAAAAAAGGTGTGTCCTAAGTCGAGATTGATCTGTTAAACAAATTAATCAAAACTTGGAAATACCATTAATTAATTTTAATTTTACTTTATTAGTTAATCTTGCCCTTATTTTTGTTTCTCTTAATGTTAATACTGGCTTTAGTTTAAAAGAAGAATTTGTTTTTCTTCAACTGAGAATGGAAGCTGTTGGAAGGTCCAGTGGAGGAGCCATGTATGAGTGCTTACTATTTGGTATGTTATTTTTCTTCTAACTAGAATTATATGTTTGAAGTAACTCGAAAAATCGATAAATGGAAAATTTGAAAAACCAAATATTGAAGGGTTGTATTTTTATGTAATATTGAGTTTGTTTTCCTATCAGATATGGATGATGCATTGTACAGTACCCCTTGAGCTTAGGTATCAATATGGCTTGTTCAAGAATATAGAAGGTTCAACTCTAGTCAATGATTGTACCTAATTTAATGGCACTTTTTTTTTTCTTGATTATTTAATGAGTAATTCTCCAATTACGTGTAGCATCTCTCTTATTTGATTTTACTTTGTAGATTTTATGTTGCATCACTTGCATATTGAAGAAAGTGAAGTCCCAAGAATGTGATTGGAGTGAGAACATTGGTCAACCGTGGTCGGTCTTAAGGTAAGATTAATTTTTTATTATATTTCACGGATAATTTATATGTTATAGAGTAATGGTATTTAGCACCAATCTAGGTGTTAATTGAGAGTCCACTTGAACTTATCCAATGAATTAAAATGGTGTTTAGTGTAGATTAAAATTAGATTTTTAGTAGATTTTGATAGAAGTTTTTAAAATGTGTGGTTGAAAAGATGTAGTTAATATTGATTGTTTGACTTTGATTAAAATCAGATTTAAGCCAGACCAAAAAAGGGGCTAAAGATGGTTTTTAATTAGGACTGTGCTAAGCACCGTAGTTCTGGATAATATTATTCTATGCTAAGGGTCGATTTTGTTTAGAATACGATGGATGAACTTACAATTGGTCAAACAAGATTTTTGAAATTACTAAGAAGTTAAAAAATTTAAGATTTTGCTAGTTGTACCTAGGGGTGTACCTAAGGGGTTACACCTCCCTAACATGAGATGGGACCCACTTAAACATACAAAATATTTTATGCAAGTGGGTTACACCTCATATGAGGGGGGTGTAACCCCTTAGGTACATCAAAAGATGTACCATTAGCATGATCCTAAAATTTAATATATTGCTATACACATGCTAAAGTTTCTAGGGTTTTTTTTTTTTATTAAAATAAATTATGTACAATTATAGGAGAGAGAATTTTCTTGAAATTAGATATATGTGAATGTAAGCTGAGAAAATAATTGAAACAACTAACTTAAATTTCGAGTCCACGTTAATTTTCTCACACCCTAGAGATGAAAAAATATTCGACCCAATTTAGTTTTTTCATTAAAATTTTCTTCTCAAAAGATAATTAAAATTTTCTCGAAAGATTCAATGGTTAGGGTAATCAATGACTTGTGAACCTACCAAATTGTATTCCCTTTTTCGAGTCTGCCACAGTTCATGGAGACGTAGTTAATAACATTGGTTCCTATTTTTGTAAAAAAAATTTGAAAAAATGCGAGGTTCTCGATGCTCTAAAGATTTAGCATACCTCTACTCAACGAACTAAAAATAGTATTTAAACTAGTATTTAACAATGTTGTCAAAATCAGATCGGACCAATCGGTTCAACCAAAAAACTCGAAAACTCGCTAGTAAAGAGATTCGGTTATGACTTAAAACTTTTTAAACGATATCCGTGTCTTATTATTACATACGACCACGAACCTAAATTCTAAGTAAGTATACATTAAACATAGAGTGTTAGTGTTGAGGAATACTAATTGTTTAGTGGTTTTCTTGAATCTACGGATTCTATTATTTAATTTATTAATTCAATTAAATAATAGATTTTGTCAAAAATATGCATCGATTATATATATTAAAAGTGTTTATGTCCAAAGTTGATTGGACATAGGGCATAACACTTAGAAAAACTTCATCCTCGGTGATGAGAAGGGTAGATCTTTTTAATCACTCACATTATCATCTGTTCTTCAAATTTATTGCTCAGTTCCTTCAGCATTGCCTTCTTGATTTCAGCAACTTTGACACCTTCATGAAATTACTGTAAGAAGTATGCGTACAGGCAAAAATATTGCAGAAACAAGACTTCCAAATAGAGATTTATTTAGAACATTTAAGCAAAGGTAATTTCTCTACTCAAAAAGCAGAGAGCTTTCTTATATGAATTCATGACAAGTCAATGAGTTCGATAATTAAGGACCGTTACCAGCTGAGTAAAGCGATCATTCATCTCCATCTCCATCTGTTAGGAAGCAAAGAGCCCGACTCGCTTTCTTCTCCTGAAACCTTTACAATAGCTCCATCTTCCACCTCTGTTTCCTTCTCTTCAACCAAATAATTGATAGGTCATTAGAAAACTGAAAGTGAACTTATATTCTCTATTTTTATCTTAATGCTTTGAAACAGAAAAAGTGGAGAAACTTACAGAAGGTTTCAAGCGTTTTTGCCATGCCAGTGGTCCCTTTAGTTTCCATTTAGGATGATATTTGTCAAAACTGGAGCAAGGTTTCAGATACATGAAGTGTCAGAATTCACAAATAGCCCCTGAAAATACTGGAAGTGTGGATTGTTGCTGAACTAATTGAGCATTTTGTTAGAATTCAGATGTTAGCATATTCTACTAATGCATTTGATAAGCAGTGTGACACTTAGAAATTGAATCCCCAGACTTTTTATTTGTGTCCACAAACAACCAACAAAGACTACCAGGAATTATCTTTTCTTAGTAAAACAAACATAAAAATGTATTTGCTGTCTCAAAGAGATTTATAGGGAGAATAAAAATATCAGACTACTGGAAAGAATTAAAGAACGGTAAAACTTGTCTGTTTAGAATTGGCATGTTTCCTATTTCCAATCAGACTACAAAGTTGCATCATATTAACTCCTGCACAATACGATACTATCACCCTGCAATGCATAATAAAAAACGACCGTATGAGGAATAAACAAACTCAACCTGAAAAAGAAGATGAACAAACCATTGCTGAGTCATATCAAGCATGCATGTCGTCAATCTGCCAAATGCTCCTTTGTCACAATCAAGAGTCAGAATATATTGCCATTTACTAGATGGCCTTGTAAACTGTTCAACACATTCTCTCTGATCCATGATGATCAATGTTAAAGTGAACAGGACAATACAACAACAAGAAGAAACTAAGCCTTATTTTCAATAATCACTAATCACTGCCATCTGACGCTATTGATGTTGTAAATAAAATACAGATTATATTGCAACAGAAAAAGGAAAATCAATTAGGACAAGTGAAACAATTTTACACAGAGATTTATCAGTCAGTACGAAGCTCCCTTTCTATAAATATTATTGTGGTGAATGACAAAAATTGTACGAACAAAAAGAATCATCCTCTCCTCAAACACAGTTATCTAACAATAATTATCGATTAGTCAACTCAATGAAAACTTTAGTTGAACAATGGCATATTCATATTATTCACTATGATGCTAGCATTCAATTAGAATTTTGTTAATTACCACATGAGAAACACCAACAAAATAAGAACAGGGAGGATCCACCACTTGAGGGGCGGCCGGTTCTAAAGGCGAGGTTTATTTTACGGATATGGGAATCGTCTTTGCCTTCATCAACCAAATGGGAATCAAGGTGGGACTCGTTTCCGGGTAGAAAAGATGTGTCGACAATTAATTGACAAAGGTAATTAGTAATGGAACAGAGACAAGACTAGGAGAAGTTGTTTTGATTGACAAACTAGTGTCTTTCCAAATGCTTAGCTGCATATGCAGAACTCACCACATAAGATACAAAGCACTTGATCCATATATCAGAAAATTTTCAAAAATTTTAATTAATTCATACATTTTTCAAGGTAAAACCTTTCTCATCCCCAGATCATTACATGAATTCCCAATTCTAACAATTAGAAACCAACACAAAGGAAATGTTCTGGGCAGAATTTTTCTTAATGATTGTACCTTTAAATGCAAACTCGTTGCTTGGCAACCAAAGAGTGCAGTTAACATGTGCCTTGTGACCTGGAAGTGTAATCAAGACTTTTCCAATCTAGACACAAAAATAACATTAAAATCATGTAATTTTTGAAGCATCATATACTTTTTAATGGAAGATAAAGAAGATTAGCAATATGTCGTCAGAAAGGGAGTAAACCTTCGGACAAAAAATGGCAACAGCGTTTTGGGTTTCAAAAGAGACCAAATCACAGGCAGCCCATGAAACATTGTTCACTATTCTGTTGCTATAAACACTCTCTCCACTTCCACTTGAACTCCATCGCTATTAGTAGCCATGAATTGGCTATATATTCCTCGCTGTGTGCACGCGTGTTCAGGGGTGGAAGAGTTTTAAGGTGACGAAGACGCTGAAGGGAACAGAAGAAGAATGGTGGTTGTGTTGAAATGGCATCGGCTCGGTCCAATGAGCTTATTTTCAGACTAGAGGCCCAAGATAAAGCCCAATAAAAATGGAGCCAAGTCAGAGAGTCTAATTAGAAGGCAATAATTTTTGTAATGAAGTTTTTTATATTTCAAATAACATAAAGCCCGAGACGTTTTACATAGTGATGGCAACGGGGCGGGTTTGGGGTGGGACCCCGCCACTCCACCATCCCGCCTCAGACGGGGCCAGGGCGGGGCAGGTGTAGGGCGCGGGCCTGCCCCGTTTCCTACCTTGTATTATTTTTTATTTTTATTTTTAATTTTCAGTTAATTAATTATTATTTTTTAGTTAATTAGTTTATTTTTTTTATTCTTCATGGGACGGTTCGGGGCGGGATGCCCCGCCAACCCTCTCGGGGCGGGTGCCCATTCGGGGCGGGAAAATTGCCAACTCTAGTTTTACATTGAGAATCTTCAGTCATAGAAAAGTAAAGTTGTCTAGACATAGAGGGTTTGGAATATTGTAAAACACACCTTCAAGTTGGTTTCTATTATACGAGATTTTCCATCATCTTTCTTTACTAAACCAATTCAAGTACTTTAGATCAATTTGTCTCGTTTTTATGTTATACTCTTGATTTGTGGAGATTAAAATCAAAATTTTAGTAGATTTATATAAGAGTTAATAAAATTTGTGATTGAAAAGTTGTGGATCTCATAAAATGTATAGTTGGAATTAGTTATTGACTTTGATTTAAAAATTTTAATTGAATTTTAATCCAAACCAAACATGGGCTATAATTGTGTGTGGTCTTTCCGTTTGAAATGTTTACATTGATTTTGCCTCTAGCAAAACTAGTTTTTATGACATCACTTACGTAATCGAAGCTTTCATAGTGATCATTGTTTAATACATAAGATTAAGAGCATCTGCAATAGAATTTCTATTTTTAAAGAGCATATTTTATCATTTAGAGAGCATCTATAAATTTGGAGAGTTAAAATTTTGAAATAATCTAACAAACTCTTAATATTTAATACTTAATTTTACTACTCCCAAATTATTTTCTTACATTGAAAATTGAACATTTGAATGCATTTAATTATAGAGAGTGGGTTTGGAGAGCCATACACACTCTCTAAATTAAAATATTAATTTAAAAAGTCACTGAAATATGAATTTAAATGTTGATTCTTTAAAATAGATAATATCCCATGTTTAGATAGTCTATTGGAGATACTCTTAACATTTTTGAATAACATTACTCATCTTGCGCTAATATTGT
Organism: Fraxinus cuspidata; assembly: GCA_903798385.1. Taxonomy (NCBI): domain Eukaryota; kingdom Viridiplantae; phylum Streptophyta; class Magnoliopsida; order Lamiales; family Oleaceae; genus Fraxinus; species Fraxinus cuspidata. The sequence continues at coordinate 7,136 of CAIGRP010111546.1, forward strand.
TAGTGTACTAGAGTTAGAACTACGGTCTATACATAATGAATACAGCATCTGGACTCTACTTTATTTTGTAACGAATTCGCTAGAAATTGTTTGTACGGGATAATATGTATGCTCCTAAGATATATTTTTTATCAAGTCCTTGTTTGGTCACCGTTAAAATTATAATTTATTTTTCTCTATCTTTTCTCATCAATCAAACATTTTTTAATAAAGATTTTCTTTTGTTCTAACCACACATGTACCCCCCTCTTCGAGGTCCATTACTAGGAAAACGGAAACCAAGATTTGCTTTATTAGGTATCAAACGGGTTTTTTTTTTTTTTAATATTATATTTTATTATTTTCTTACATTGAAAAATTGAACATTTTGAATGCATTTAATTATAGAGAGTGGGTTTGGGGAGCAATACACACTCTCTAAATTAAAATATTAATTTAAAGAGTCACTTGAAATATGAATTTAAATGTTGATTCTTTAAAATAGATAATATCTCATGTTTAGATAGTCTATTGGAGATACTCTTAACATTTTTTAATAACATTACTCATCTTGCGCTAATAATGTTAGTGTACTAGAGTTAGAACTACGGTCTATACATAATGAATACAGCATCGGGACTCTACTTTATTTTGTAACGAATTCGCTAGAAATTGTTTATACGGGATAATATGTATGCTCCTAAGATATATTTTTTATCAAGTCCTTGTTTGGTCACCGTTAAAATTATAATTTATTTTTCTCTATCTTTTCTCGTCAATCAAACATTTTTTAATAAAGATTTTCTTTTGTTCTAACCACACATGTACCCCCCCTCTTCGAGGTCCATTACTAGGAAAACGGAAACCAAGATTTGCTTTATTAGGTATCATTTATTAGGTATCAAAAGGGCTTTTTTTTTTTTTAATATTATTTTAGTCATTATAATTACAAAGAATGGGTCAAACGGGGCTAAACTTCTTTACGTGACGTGTCCTTTTATCCAAATTCCTTACCTTCTACAATCTACTGGCGAAAATGCCAAAACCCCACACAGAAGGAATCAAACGAACAAGTCTCCACAACATCAAATTTCACATAAAACGAAGTACAAACTGATCAATCGATAAATTATAAAAATGTTAATCACTCAATCCAACATCAATCCGGCGATTCATTTCGCATCCTCCGCCATCTGCCGCAGCCGAAACCATCTCTTCCGTAACTGCTTCTCGATCCCACGCGCCTCCGCATTCGGCCGCTCGCTCACCCTGACCACCTCCACGGCAAGAACCCGAGCCTTCTCTACCGACGATACTCAAGATGAAATAATCGCTAATGTCGAGAAGCTACCGAACAAACCGCCTATATGCACCGCCGACGAGCTCCACTACGTCTCCGTCAACAATTCCGGCTGGCGCCTCGCCCTCTGGCGCTACACTCCCTCTCCTGAGGTTCCCCCTTTCACATTTACATACATAAATGCATATTTTGCTAGTTCATGGGCCAGGTTGCAATTTTTCCGCCGAGGCGGTGATAAATGAGCTATTGTGATTTTCTATGTATAAATTGCGTTAGATAATTCATGATCCAGGTAGAAATTTATCACTTGATGAGCAGAATAAGCTTCTATATACACGTTGCAGGAGACTACGTTTTATACAATTATAGATGAGCTTCTGTAAATTTTTGGACGTGCTACTGACGGGGATAATCAAACTTTGAGATTCTGTGCTTGTTTGTGTAATCAAGTGTGATCTTAACATTTGGCTATCTTTTTTTGGAGAAAACTGTTCTTTTTTATGGGATACAAGTGACTATTGCTGTTATATGAGAGAGAATTTATTTAAGTGTGTTGTTTGAATTGTTTGAAAACAGGCACCGCCACGTAATCATCCTCTGCTGCTGTTGTCTGGTGTGGGAACAAATGCCATTGGATATGATCTTTCTCCTGGGGTTAGTTTATATCACTTCTCTACATGTATAGGAAAAGTTTTAGTTGCCATCAGTAAAAAGAGGAAGCAAAACAACCAGCTTTAATCTTTATGAAATAATTATGTGAGGGTTTTCCACTTTTCCTTGTTCTTATACAGAAGTAGTTTAGGAGTCCTCTTGGCCTATACTTGTGTTCCCTCTAGTGCATTGGAAACTTTTGAAAGGAATGGTCAGTTCATGAAACAGTCCTCAAATGGAGGCAAGATTTAGTTGGGAGTTATCCTATTAATGGATCATAAGTATCTATCTGTATTGAAAAAACTAACAGTTACCATAACTAAAAAACCTGCCTGTTATTTGTGTATTGTTTCTCTTGAAATGCTGCATAATATGCATTGATTGGGAGTGAGAGCGTTTTATTTTTGCTATAGGAGGTCCAAGTAGAACAGTATGTCAAAAAGATACGATTAATCTAACAATTATGCTGTACTAATCTAATAATTATGCTATATTCTAAAATATTTTTCTGCAGTCTTCATTTGCCCGTTACATGTGTGGTCAAGGATTTGATACTTGGATTCTTGAAGTTCGAGGAGCTGGATTGAGCATGCATGGATCAGATAATAAAGATGTTGAGAAATCAGCTCATGCAATGTCTGAATTCATGGAAGCTGCAGTTGAAAATGTAACCAATGGGCTTCCTTCCGGAGAGCAGCAGTCAACCAATACCCAGAATGGCTTGGAAAAAGCTGAGATAGCTGTAGTCAATAAAGAACCATCAGGGATTGCAACGGCATGGGATGAATCAAAATTGGTGACAAAATTGACAGAAATATTTATGCGCTTATCTGAAAGACTCTCTGGCTTTCTCAGTGAAAGTCAATTCAACATAATGTCTGCTAAATTTTTTGATCAAATATCAAGACTCTTAGAGGATTCGTTCATTTTTGAACGTTTTAGTGAGGTAAGGGGGAAATTACTGAGTTTGCTGGAAACAAGGCAGAACTCTGCTGTTGCTAGCCAAATTAGGGATCTAAGTCGAAAACTAGTAGATATTATTGAAGAAGGCCAGCTTTCTGTTTCACCTCAGTTGTTTGATCTGCAAGAGCGACTAATTACTACCATAGAAGATTTCCAGAAGCAATTGGACTTGATTATCAAATATGATTGGGACTTCGATCATTACCTTGAAGAAGATGTTCCTGCTGCGGTGAGGTGACATTTCTCCTTGTTGATGGCCATAACCATGTTATCACCCTTTATTTAACCCGGTAGTTCAAGCTAAATCATAATTTTCAACATCTGTTGACCTTTTATGCTAACTAAATATTTCTTTCTTATTGGCATTCATAATCATTGTGCTATCCATTCCCCATGTTGTAGATGGAATACATAAGGGCCCAAAGCAAACCTAAGGATGGTCGATTGCTTGCAATTGGACATTCAATGGGTGGTATCTTGCTATATGCGATGCTGTCACGATATGGTACTCCTATATTTAATTTATATAAATAACATTAATTTTACTTGCGAGTCACTTGAAAACGTGCAAATGAGTATTGTAAGAACATCTCCAATGCATTCTATGAATTGTGGTTTACGTCATAGGTAAATTGATGGACTTGTAGTCTACGTGGTATTGGTGTCTAATGAATAGGCACTAAGCCTCCAAGCCTAAAATTGATCTATAGTAGGTTCTATCTGCCGTCCAATAATATTGCCTACGTGTCTTTTATCTACTCTAAAATAATAAATAAATAAATAAATAAAATGAAGAAGAAGAAGAAGAAATGAGAAAATTCAATGCTCTAAAAACATATACAAAATCAAATAAGTTGTTGAGACAACTTGTCTAACACAGTCCCTAAATTAGATGGAACTCTAGATGATGTCTTTAATTTTTATTTTTTTTTGTCACATCAGCTTGACATAGTCCTTATCACATGGCATTGAAGATTGTTTTTAATACTCACTGCCCCTTTCGCTTATTGACAAATTTTTAAAGGTTGAAATAGGGTTGGGCTCTCCAACTTTTCATGTATTGCAACCTATTTAAATGGTGACTTTGGGTCCCCAATCATCCAAAACCATTGGTATAAACGTTGAAATAGCACGTAAAATTGTCAAACCACTGGACATTTATTTCCAATTTGTATGATTTTAACGTTCAAAATGACGATTTTTGTCACATGGAAACCAAATTCACTCCTATTTGGACCCAAAACCTCAGTATTGAAAGTTGAACCCAGATTTATACAATATGTTAATAGAAGTAGAAACAACCAGGTCACCGATGTCATCACTACTTGTATGATCGTTAGAGATTATCAACATAATTGATGCCCCTATTATCATTCTTGCTATACCATTTTCAACATTCTTTTTCTCGTCCTCCACTTGCAATGGTGCATTCTCCTTTCTCTTTCCATTCCCCTTTCCATATAAAGGAGGCGAAATAAAAAAGAATCCCACAAAATGTTCCTGGCTATAAAAAAGAAATAACTAAAAAGTTTGATTTCAGTAATATACGAACACACACCTCAGTTGCCCATAAGCCTCAGTAAATACAGGCTTTTAATGGAAGCCTCACGCAAGCATGCCTCAAGGTGCAAGTCTCAGACAACTTTCTCAAACAATGCTCTATATATTATGTTTGTGTAATTTTCACGATTGCCCTTTTATGATATGCACATTTCAGTAATTACAATTTGTCCATCTCTGAGTCGTGCCATTTTCTCATAATGCATTTAATTTTTTAAAAAGGTTTCGAAGGAAGAGATCCCAGATTGGCAGCTATTGTAACATTAGCGTCATCACTTGACTACACATCTTCTAAATCATCACTCAAACTACTCCTACCCCTTGTAAGTAGCATTTACTTGTTGGTCCATATCCTTTCTGATTAAAGAAAATTATTACCTCCTCCTACTGGTCAGTACTAAAATGTAGTTGTCTTGCAGGCTGATCCTGCACAGGCTCTCAATGTGCCTGTTGTTCCATTAGGAGCATTACTGTCTGCAGCTTATCCTCTATCGTCTCGTCCACCTTATGTCTTATCATGGTTCAATGACCTAATATCAGCACAGGATATGATGCATCCAGAGCTGTTGAAGAAGCTTGTTCTAAACAACTTTTGTAAGTCAAATGTGTGCCCACTGCATGTTATTATCGGATTGTCAATTCAATTATACTCTTAATAGTTGGGTGGGTATGTATATGGATGTTAAGCTAAATTAGAATGCTACATGGGGTCACATTCATTAAATGGGAACAACTGCCCCCACCTTCCCCTTGCCTCTAATGAGATATGAAAGATTTGTTGTTCTTGTTTTGTCACGTCTATCAATTATCAAATATCTTGTTCTGTGTCTGCTGAAACGATTTTCTGAACACAAGTCGATATACCAATAAAGGGTCAAGGGCTTCAGTCCGGCCTTGATGCATCAATCGTCTACTTATTGAATATGGAAAAGCCAGAATTTCTATAATTCATAAGAATGCATCCAAATTTATGGAATTTACTTATCTTGAGCATGGAGACTGTTAAACTTGGCATAAATCAATATCTATGTCATTAATATATAGAGTTTCATCACCACTGGCAGGTACTATTCCTGCTAAACTTTTATTACAGCTGACAACTGCTTTTCGTGAGGGGGGACTCCGTGATAGAAGCGGTAAATATTTCTACAAGGATCACCTTCATAAAAGTAATGTACCTGTCCTGGCTCTTGCTGGAGATCGTGACTTAATTTGTCCTCCAGAAGCTGTATATGGTGTGTGGTCTTGATCCCAAAACTTTATTAATTCCGGTGATGCATACTATACCTCATTCATAAGAATAATGATTCCAATATGGCAAAAGTGTATGTTCTTCAAGCAAATGAGTTAATTCTGTGGGAGTTATTTTATTTTATTAACCTTTCTTTCGTCTTCCATGCATTGTCTCAAGCAGAAACAGTGAAACTCATTCCCGAGCATTTGGTTACATATAAAGTATTTGGGGAGCGTGATGGTCCGCATTATGCTCATTATGATTTGGTGGGAGGACAAATGGTATGTGGATGTTTTCCTTTCCTCGATTGTTTGACCCCCGACCCACCTCCCAAACTTATTCACTCACTTTAATAATTCAAACTTTATCCGATACAGGCCGTGGAACAACTATACCCTTGTGTAGTTCAACATCTAAGCCATTATGACAGTACCTAATTATCAGCAAATGAGCTGTCGTGCAGCAGTTGGTAAGCAGCAGTCTTCATATTCCATGGGCATTACATACCTCTCTCTTTCGACTTATTTGCTCATGGTGGCACAATTTCATGATGAGGTGACCAAAAGGGTGAGCAACAGGAATATCTAGTACCTCTGCATTTAACAGAATATAATACAATGTGTTGTCATTATCTTTCCTTTCTTCGTGCTTCTATTTTTTTTCTTTAATGCTTATTTCCAAGCATTGGATTCATGTGTCTAATTTTCCCTCAGCTAGTCAACAAATGATTTTGCAGTGTTGGGGGGTTGGGACGATTCAGATGTCTAACTTTCATTCATGTTGTTTCCTGCCACTAATTTCTATTAGTCTGAACATGCATTTTATGTTATTTTCGGTTTCAATTTGGAGATTTGTTTGTTGTTATATAAACTTGTGTATGTTTCCAAAATTTATTAAAATGCAGTTCTCTTGATTAGCCTGCTTTTCATTTATGTTTTGAGTATTGAAATGTGGAGAGGTCATTGTCTACTTCGGCGTTTGTATTTTTTTTTTAGCCTTTTGGGGTCATAAATTGCATTTTTGCAAACCACTTATTTCAGTCCAAAATAATGTACACAATTTAGCCCCTGTTTGGTTTAACTAAAAATTAGATTTTGACTAGATTTGAATAAAAGTTGATGAGATGCGTGGTTGAGAAGTTGATAAAATTTGTAGGTCAGTGCAATGTATGTTTAAAATTGAATTTGAGAATAAATGAATTTTAGAAAAATGTCGGCCAAACAGGGGTTCAATGTGCATGGAACACTCCCGTGCCTTTTCATTTGAACCAATATGCTTAATTTACATATGTATCGAGGTTTTTCCATCAAAAAAATAAATAAAATTGAGCTAATCATATGCAAAACAATTTGAGGGCCCGTTTGGAAGAATTATTTTACTACCGTTTTCTACCATTGTTACGTAAAATTATTATTTGGTTGTGGGCTATCCTTGTAGAAAATACGTTGAAATTTAAAATTAAGTTTGAATAAAAAATGTTGTAAGCATACTTTTTTGAGTTGTTTGAAGAGTTTGCTTCGCATGAATATAAACCAATAATTGCAAGAAAAGTATACAATTATGAACTTATAACAAGTACGATATTAATGTAAATATGCCTACCAAGAGATGCTCCAAATTCAAAATGCTTTAGAGCAAATGCTTAAAAAAAAGCTCCGATAGACGATATTGTGATCAAATAAAACTTTTTGAAAAAATGTAGAAACTATATTTTCTTTTATTATATTATCTAGTCATTACTTCAATATTGTATAATACCACACGAGACGCACGTTGACAATTTTAGAACCCAAAATCTACCACTTGGTGTAGATTTCCAGCACGGTAGGCATGATTGGCGGATGACAATTATTTCAAACAGTGGAAAATGTGATATATTCCCAACAAGAATTTTTGTGCTGCTAAAAAGTCATGTACCATACCAATTTATTTTTTGATATCACAACAATTTAAAACATAAACCTTAAACGATGCATGAATTATGAAATGAGGGTGTCTAAATACACATTGCATAAACTCTACTTATGAGTTGCCGTGTTCCCTTTCATGCACGAGAAATTAAGGACATGTCAATGGCAAGAACTTTCTGCCCTAGCCTGTCTTTACAATTGTCGTGTCTGCTGTTCTATTTTGTGCACATAAGTCCATAAATCATAAAAAGTAAGTTAGAATGTACATCTAACTTAATTCTAAAAGCAATATGCTGGAAGATTAAAGTTTAATGAGTTCCTATTCACAAATTTTGAGAAATATTTGTTCATTTGAACCCCAATATGTTTTGAAACAATAATGTTATTCATCATTATTGTAGTGTTCCAAAAAGTCTATCTAGGTGCTTGACACACCTTTTTGTTTGGCGGGTATTAACTTGTTTCAAAATCCAAACCAACAAAATTTTCAGTCGCTAAAACTTCAAATGAAAAGAAGTTCAACTAGAAACCTACCATAAACCAAAATTAGCTCACAACATAGCTTTCTTTGTTCATGAACAAAGCATTATTGATTTAGGGTATTTATGATTTTGAGAACTACGTTTTTATTTGAAAACTTGATAAAATATGTGTGAAATTCCTATAAATTTTCAAAGTGGCATTATTATATTTATTTATTAGTCTAAAATTATACTAAAAAATGCATTATCATGCATAGGCACGTAAACCTTGATTAATGGATATCACCACAAATAACAATGAAAATAAGATTTAAAAAAGATCCTAACGTCTACTACGGTAGCAGTTGTTTTAGTAATAATTTAGATTTTTAGTAAATTTTAATAAAAAATGATTGACGTGTATAATTGCGTATTTCATAAAATTTGTGATTAAAAATAATTTTTTTTTTTTTAAAAAAAGGGAGTTTTAAACAATTAGAGCCAAACAAGAGCTAAAGTGTTTGATTCCACAAACTCCCTTAACACTTTTCATCACCATATATGTATTTCCTTCGAGATGACTCTAAAATTCTTCTAAGAGGGTTCGTAAGCCTACTAATAGTTGATCTATGTCTAATACTTCTCTAAAGATAGTAGGAAAGATCGTAGTCATTATTTGGTCCCTACTATCCAACATCGCCTATTTGATCCTTGATTAGCTTCTAGACATACTTTGTAGTTAAAAAATCCCGTACTACAACATTTTCTTAAATATGACTCGTGTACGATGCACCACGATTAAGATCTCGCTCCAACTTGTGTGTCTCATACGAATTTGTCATGGAATTAAAACATAAAACCTTTAAACATTTATGTTAACATTCCCAAACATGGACATAGTAACTACTCATAAGCATTCATTGACTAAAATATGTAAATTGGACCAACATAGAGAAAACTTAACAAAAAAATTAGAAAGGACCAAATTACAACATAAAATGTGTTAAATTAGAATTTCTAGACTGAAGTGTGACATTTTATAAACTTTGCGGGCTAATGGTGTTATTTACCTGTACTTTCTTTAGAAAAGTCTATAATGCCCCCAATTCCCACCTCAAATGAGACCAAGATTTCTCGCTAATACTGTCATGGGAAAAATTCCAAAGAAGATTGTTCACATGCTTGGAAAACTAATGACTTTCTGACCAGAAGAATAAACAAACAAAAGGTCTACAATAAGACAGGCAAATAACATTCTTATACATATACACACATGAAGAAACAGGCACAGCCTATAACGCCATGCTCTTAAAGCAAACCTAAAGTCAACTAGCCTTATTGGCACTCAAGAAAAGAGATTCTATAGCAAGTGATGTGATCAGGAAATCTCGTGCTCGCATCTGTGTCCCGTTCCCAGCTCAAAAATATCACCATTTTAACGAAATCCTGACTAGTGGATTGATGAACATGAATTTCAGCTAATCAGATGAAACGGGTAATCTTTCTAATGCGTCAGAGACGTATCTCATTGTAGGTCTTCTTTCGGGGCTGCTTCGCGTGCATGCCATTGCAATCTTTAGAACAGCTATCATTTCCTCTTCTTTCTCGGCATCCAGAGACAAGTGTGGATCTAACACGTCGGAAACTGGCTTCTTCTCTTCGATGCAGAGCTGCAGCCAATGAACAAGATCAATTTCCGAGTTCCCGACTTGGACTATTGGTGATCTTCCAGTAATCATTTCCAGTAAGATCACTCCATACGAGTACACGTCCCACTTTTGGGATGGCTTCACTACTTTCAGAACCTCTGGAGCTTGATAGCTGGACCCAAAAGTAGCAGCGGAGGCAACTGTCGCAACTTCCGATGGTGTACTGCTTTGTTGTCTGTGTTGTGGTTTCTCGGTGACCATACGACTGGATTGTGGGATCGGGGATCCACCAGCTATATTAGCGAGATGACCAAGTCCAAAATCAGAGATTTTGGGCTCCATATCATGTCCAAGCAGTATATTAGAAGGCTTCAGATCTCCATGGACATACTTTTTGGGACTATACTCGTGCAGATAAACCAAGCCTTTTGCAACTCCTTTCATTATGCTCACTCGCATAGACCAAGAAAATGGTGTAAAACTTACCAATCCAGGATTTCCTGAGGACATTTTTGCAAGCAAAACGATCAAGTAAAATAAAACACATCGCAAGTAAACTAATATGCAACCAAATTGACTTACATTGAACAAGTTTTTTAAGCTGTAAAACTCACCATGAAGTGCAGTAGCAAGGTTCCCGTTTGGTATGAAATCGTATATCAACAGTTTCTCGTCCACTGACCAATAATAGGCTCTAAGGGTCACGATGTTGGAATGTTTCAGCTTTCCAATTGCTTCAACTTCTGTCCGGAATTCCTTAAACCTCTGTGAACCCCCTTCACCCAATCTTCTCACAGCCAAGGTGAGCCCATCCTCGAGCACAACTTTGTACACAATTCCAATGCCACTCTTTCCGAGCACGAAAGCAGACGCCTTAAGAAGTTCATCAAGATCAAAGGCCACCTTTGCATCCAATGGCACTAGATCATACTGTTCTACATATTCTGATAAAGTCTCAGATTCATCTTTCCTAAAACATAAACATTCCTTCCTTCCCTTGCTTCCCTTATGATCAACACCATACCTGTTTTCGTCTTTTCTCTTGCCACAAGAGCAAACCCTCGAGTAACAGTATGAGAAAAGTAAACCAATAACACAAATTCCAATCACGTCGCTCACAATAATGGCAATCACAGCAGCTTTACTCAGCCCTCGTCCACCATTAACTTTTCCTACATTATCTCCACCTTCTGGAGGGTTATTACTAGGCAAGAAAGGAAATGGAGAAGGAGAAGTGGCCTCACTATTAGAAGAACAAAGATTTTTCAATGGAGGGCCACAGAGTCTCGGATTTCCAATAAAGGCTGTTGGTCCTCGATTTATTAGAGCACCATTTTGCGGAATTGGACCACTTAATTTGTTATAGGTCAGATCGATATAAACCTTCTCAGGAAGGTTACCAAGACTAGATGGAATCGAACCATTAAACATATTATGAGACAAATCAACAGTCCCTTGTAAATTGGACAAATTTCCCAAGTCACGAGGAATGGAACTAGCAAAATTATTGTAAGAAAGATCAAGCTTTTCCAACAAAACCAAGTTTTTCCCAAACCCATCAGGCAAAGAACTACTAAAATTATTTTGACTAAGATCAAGATTCCTCAACCTTTTACACTGAATCAATGATGTTGGCAAAGACCCATTAAAGAAATTCTCAGATAAATCCAATCTTTGAAGGTAATTAAGGTTCCCAATCTCAAATGGTAGAGACCCGGAAAGTGAATTCCCATAAAGCACCAAACTTTGCATCCCTTGAGCCTTGAAAAGCCCAGAAGGCAAGGTTCCTGACAACTTGTTATTCCTTAAATTCACATGTCTAAGCTCAGCAAGAGATCCGAGAGAAGAAGAAAGAAACCCAGAGAGTTTCTTATTTGGAGTGCTAATAGAAATAACTCTTTGTTCTTTGCACGTAATGCCATTCCAAGAACAAGGGGTTTCATCAGTATAGTTCCAGTTATTTAGTGACCCTTCAGGGTCTTCTTTGATTGATTGCTTGAATGATAAAAGGGCAAAACCTTCATCATTCAAAGAACTCACAAGAACATTACTACAACTACATAGGATTAAAATGAGCAAATAAGCAAATTCTAACATTTCCAAGAAAGTTACAACAGCCAGAAAGGAGCCGTTGGAATTATTGCAAGAAAAAGAACAAGATGAGTTCTTTATACCTCTCAACTTTGCACCAGAAACCCAAGAGTATGCAAATTAGAGATGGAATGGTGCTTCAGAGACAGAGAGAGTGTGAATGCTTTGATAGTATGGCCTGAGCTATAGAAGAGGAGAAGAGGTGTGTTGGGGAAAAGTACAGTTATTTTCTACACAGCAAAAAGAGGGCCTTTGGGAGAATAGACTAGTTTTCTACCTAATACGGAGGGAATAAAAACGAAAAAGAAGCTTGTAACCATAATGAAAAATACTGAACGAGCAGGGCAAGGATTAAGCATATTCTCTTCTAACACCTTGTTTAACTAATAATTTAATTTGAAAAAACTAAAAATACAGTAAAATAAATATATTCGGGGGCGGGACCATGTTCCTGGTTCTCGTCACCATTTCTTTTACTATTTAAGACGGAATTTCAAGGCTCATTCAAGGTGAGGCAACGCGGACATGTCAAGGATGGGGAATTGCCATCCCTAAATTTTATCTGTTAAAGACGAATTGTGCAATTGTAACGAGAGGTTGAGAATCAATTTGCTCCGTTTTAAAACAATAAGTCAGGGGCCAGTGGTGCAATTCACCAGTAGTTTATCAATGGGAACTAAAAATGGGAATGGAATTCCTATGTATAAATATTCATGTTTTACTTTCATAGAAAACGTAGTATAATGTACTCGTGAAGGGGGGCTTTCGAAGATATAAGTCTCATCTTTCGTTGTAAAACTTTTCATTGAAATAGTTTCACAATTTCTCGAAATTAAATTTAATTTGAAAATTGAAATTAGCCTGTCATTCCAAATTATTAGTGAAATGTTTTTCAATAAATGAAGAAGAAGAACACTAGACTGCTCCAAAAGTTGAGGCATGACAACTTGCAGTAGATTATCTAAATGGTTTTTTTTTTTCTTGATTGTATTAATTGGAGGTGTGTTCTTTTGTATCCTTGATTAGAATCAAAAAGTAAAATTGAAGGCCAAGAATAAAAGCCAAATTAAATGTGAGTCAACTTGACAGTCTTGATTGTCTTCAAAATGTTGGACAATTTACAATCAATGCTATTTATCAAGGAAAGACCATAGTGATTTTTTTTTTTTTTAATGAACAGGCTTCCTGACTGCTATAATTAGAACACACGCCATTTAACTCGATATATAAAAATATCAATAAAAACTTCACGACCACAAATTTTAAATTTATTGACTCAAAAGGTCGTGAGATTACGCAGTATAGTCGATAAGAGGGAAAGGTAATATTGACCATATTGATTCAATATAATAGGTGAAAGTGTGGTAAAGTTTCGTTTCGAGATAAACTCTCAACACATCTTTTGCCCACCAAGCGATCAATCATCTTCGTATTAGTCACATTAAGAATCTCCATTTTGACTAGGGATAACAAAAGAAAAAAAAATCATTCAACCCGATACCTGCGAACCCCACCCTCAACTGGGTGAAGAACGCCTAATCGGGTAAATGGGGTAGAGCGGAGCGAGCAGGATGTGATCGTTGCACCGAAGCAACTATGAGTCGGGTATGAGAAACAGTCCCGCTCCGCTACCCGTTCAGTTTAAATTTAATTTCGAACTTAAGTTTTTTTTATCAAAAAAAAGAAAAGATTTAATATTATTTTTAAGGAGAACGTAAATTGTTCTTAGCAAATAAGCAAAAAACAAAAATTAAATTAATAACATTCACTAACTAAAGATATATATATATATATATAATCGATAAACGGGACAGGGTATCTGCCCTTGCCCTGCTATAATCAGGTATGAGGGTGGGTAAGATAATAAAAATATCCAACGAATGTGGAGGACGGGAGTGGTCAACCAGTCTCGTATTCGACTCGTTATCATCCCTACTTTTGACCCCTAAGTAAAGATTGACATTTGCACAACACCATGACTTGATCAATTTATGTGAAATTTCTTAATTTTAAAAGCGAGAAATGCTTAATATTATTGTTTGTTGTCATATGTTCTACCTTATATTAGCAGAAAAAGAAAATATAAATTAAATTAACTTTTAATGGGTTGGAAAAAAGTATCTTGCCATAAAATGAATTTTCTTCATTTAATTAATCTTAATTTTTACCGCGAATTGTTAACTCATTTAGACGAGAAGCCATATTCTAGCGAGATAAAGGACAAATTTGGTACTAATTGACACGTGAACTGGGAAAATAGCCGTTTGATGAAGAAGGCTCTTTGTAGGGATAAAGAAATTGATTGGACTCTTTCGGGAAATGCCACGGGAGTTCTGCACCTATACGAATAAGGAATTATTTTATATTTCTGGATAAAATGGTAAATTTAGTCCTAAACATCTGAACAAGTAGTGGCCAACAAAAGAGAGAAATTTGCTCAAGTGTCAATTCCAATTTTTTTTTTTTTAATCTTTTAAAACAAACCATAATTTTCTATTAAGGAAGATCCCCGTGAGAATTCTGTTTTTAATTATAGTACTGTTCAAAATTTAACCAACCTTTCTATTTATGAGTGAGTCGGGCTTAGAGCATACGAAACTCAAACGAGATCATAGAAATTCTTGTCGTACCTGAAATATTCTTGAAAAAATTCCTGGCCCATACATTTTGTTTAAACGAGTGAAAAGTTGTTTTGATTAAGAAGGCGAAGTTAAGGATTTGTTTGACAAAACTAATTATAAAAATTTTAGCAGATTTTGATTAAAGCTGATTAAATGTATGTGTAGTTGAAAAGTCGATAATAGTCACAAGTCTCATGAAATGTGTAGTTAAAATAAAATCAATTGAAAAGTTGATAAAATTTTACCAAACTAGCGCTTATCTTTTTAAAGCCAGCTTGGGGATGTTTATGTGTAAAATTTACAACTATTGTACTAATCAATTAATTTGAAAAGCTGAATTTATTAATTTACAATTTCCTCTTGCAAGGTTGAGCTTTTATAACACAAAGGTAGCATGACTTGTAGCCTCTTAGCAATGCCGTTACATTAATTATTTTAAGCTAAGTGTGAGTTGTGTTAATATTAAATGTGCAATAAAAATTCAAGGAATAATCTACAACAGCTATATCTGATAATTAACGATTTTTCATAAAAGTCGATGAAACGTGTTGTTAGAAAGTTATAAAGACGTAAAATCAGTTGATTAAACGACCACCTATTGCGAGATGATGCACGCCAAGTACAAATAGCCAAATTCAAATAACATAACTATTGAACTAAGAGCTCATGAATGGTTGAGCATCGAATTTAATAAATGTTAAAAAACCAACACTTCAATTCTAATAAAGAAGAAAGTAAAATTCTTCATTTACGCCTTAATTTCGTGGCATAAATCTCTGTTTTTTGTTTCCCTCTATCTAGGGAATTATGGATCAGTATAAAGATGAAGGACGTAGGTTGTGTCATGCGCCACAGGCGGAGCCGCAACCGCCGGCGCATCCAGCACCCCCGTATGTATCGCCGTGGGTCTCCGAAGCCCTGTCCTTGGAACCACCTCTTGCACATGTAAATACAACGGCGATGACAATAAAAAGACCGATCAAAACCAGCAAAGCTCCACCGCCGAAACCCTGAGCCACGGCTGCATTCCAATCACTTGCAGATTTCAACGGTCTTACCATTGAGACAAACGGCGAATGAGCAATTAACCACAGGAGGATTCTTATCTTATCAGAAAAGTCTAAGTAAAGTATCCCTAATTCGTTTAAGCAGTCTCAGTAGAAGATATAAATACTGAAAAAGAAGCCATCTTCACATGGAAACTTTTTATTTTATGGTAAGAAAGATGCATGTTAAGGAAATATCCATTGACTTTAATTAGATTTTATAGTTTAGGATAAGCACCAAAGTTTCAAACATATTTAAAAATGGAAATTTTTATTTGACTTTTAATACAAAGATATTTTCAAGATGAATATGAATTGGCAAATTGGTTCATCTGAATCTAGAATTGTAGACTAAATTATTAACATTGAATTGTATAATTATTTCCTTTCCACTTTATGAATGTATTTTCTCACTTTCTCTAACCATAATAGTTAGCCCATGTTTTGTTTAGCTAATAATAATCAATTTTTTAGTAAATTTTGATAAAATTTTAAAATATATATATGACCTAAAAGTTGTTAAAAATTGTGAATCCCGTGAATCCCGTGAGAACATGTCATTGGACAACATTAATTTGATACCTACCTCAATAATTTTTTTTATTTTTTTTTGAAATTTCATTAATTTAGTAAGTATTATTTTTTTAAATCGATTCATTAATTTGACTACATCCCATGTTTGGTAGGGATTAAAATTAAATTTCAATTTAAGTCAAAATCAACAATTAATTTTAATCACATATTTAATGAAATTCACAATTTTTCAACTACACATTTCATAATTTTTTTATTAAAATCTACTAATAATCTGATTTTAATCCCACCAAACGAAAATGAACTTCGTGTGAATTTTTTTTCATTGACCAGAATCCAAAACTAATGCACATGGATAGTAATATGAAGTACAATAATATAAACTATATAGTCATAAAGATTCCAAATATCTTAGGAAATATCATACCACAACAATCAATCTCATTGTCAAGATTTTCAATTAATAAACCCACAAAACAGACAGAAACAGATAGGGCTGGACCCGTTCCGATTTGATTCAGTTCTTACAGAAACAGAAAGATATGACTGAATACGATCAGGTTCGATTCGGTTCTGAAAAGAATCGAACCGGACCAAACCGAAATTTTCGGACACTTAGTAAGTGGAACCGTCAGGTCCAAATTTACTTATGGACCGTTCATGTTCGGTTCCATTCGATTCAGTTCGGTTCGAATCAGTTCTATTTGGTTCCCGAATTTCATACAATAATTAATTTTTTTATATTTACAACAACGCTATATTAATTCGACTATAACATGCTCATTTTTTAACACTTACAAAATAACGTAGTCCAATCTGATAATATCTTTTGCACATTTCTTTATCGAGTTCTTCATAGATTTGATTGATAAAATTACAAGAAGAGGAAGATAGCGAGTTCACAATAATAGAACGATAGAAATAACACTACGGTAAAATACAATATTTGAGTAAAATTTAAGTCAATTTGATTAAGTTGAGCTTTACTGAAAATTGAAAATAGTAAAATCAAAATTTAGGTTTAAACTAAATTAATTAGTTAGCAAATTCATTTTAAAAAAATAAAATAATTTAACTTATTTAAGATAAAAAAATTTAAAAAAAAATTATGAAGATTCGATTCCAGGTTTAGAACTGAGAACCGAATGAGAACCAAACAAAACCCATCGGTTCTCGATTTAGATACCTGTTCGAAACGAATTTGATTCGGGAGTTTTGTCCAGCCCTACAGAAAAAGGATCTCATCAACGGTAAAAATTCACTAACTTCCTTTTAATCCATGCTCATGACGAATCCAAAAGTGGCTTAAAACTGCTTATCAAGACAAAATCCTCTTCCATTCTTAATTCTAACTGAAGCACAGATTCAAGAGAAGAACGATCCAGGCATAAATACGATGGTGCATGCAAATAGTGATATACCAAAACACGTCATTAACCTTCCTACATTTTTTGTTATAAAGTTGCAGAGTCGGGGTACATGCCATGGGCAGCGGCCAAACCTCACACTTGGCATCATTCGCTATCAAAATCCCCTTAAAAGTGCAAAGATAAGATTAGGACCTACAACCGAGCGCCAGGACAGAAAAAAATTGCCTGTTCTGTAAAACAAACAGAGGGAAAAGTGAAATGTAGGAGATGCCCACTTTCTTATGGTCTGTTCTCTTTACCATTTTCAAGCTGTTTTCTGTTTTCGATTTTCCAAAACAGTGAAAACGCGTTCTCTTTCCCATTTTCGAAAACGCGTTTTTGAAAACAAGTTAAAAATTTATAAAGAAAACACAAAACGTCAAATTTGTCGTTTTGAGTGTTTTCAGTTATAATCACGCTAAAATTTTCAAAACATGCTTTTGGTATTTTTCAAAACAATTTTTCAAAATGTCAAAAAGAACACATTTTCAATAATCTCAAAATGGACACTCAAAATGAATTCAAAACTCAAAACACAAAA